>RYZW01000746.1:5165-18936 GCA_004367215.1 Colletotrichum trifolii | reverse complement strand
ATAAAACTAGAGAAATATAGAAATAAATAAATAAGTTACTTTTCTTAATCTCTATATTAATAAATAATAAGTCTTTTATTTCTATTTAGGTTAATAATAATTATAATTATTATAGAATAGTTAGTAAAGAGTTTATAAAGTAGTAGGATTTTATATTTATTATATTACTATAGTTATACTAGTTAGGTACTATTTTAAGTATTAACTAGGAAATTTATATTACTAAGATAACTAAGGTATAGATTAACCTTAATAGTTAAGTATTAGAAGTTTTATTCTATATAATCCTAAGGATAATATATTTAGTTATTTTTAGGAAATTATAGTTAAGATATTAATAGATTATTTTAAACCTTATAAGAAATAAAATACAAATAGATTTAGTTAGTAGTTTAACTATCTAGGTTATTAATAATATACTAAAAGAGATATATATAAATAAATTTATAGACTTTATCGAATTATTAGCTATAATATTATCTAGCTTAGAAACGAGGGGATATAAATAGTTAATAACTAATTTAGTATAGATTAATATAATCTTAGTAGTTATATTACTTATAACCTTAGAATAGCTACTACTTACTTTACTAGCTATTTATATTTCTTTTATAAACTTTTTTAATAAAGAAAAAACCTCTAGTTTTCTTCTATATAAGGGGCTTTTTAATTACTACATTTATTTAAAGAAGAATTTAGATAGAACTAAGCTAGATTTATTATAAAGACTACTATATAATATACTAAGGGAATATTTCCTCGAGGTTTAATACTAAATAATAGATTTAATAGATAAAGGTTAAGTCCAAGCTAGTTTATCTATAGCTAAAATACTTATCTTCTTTATTACGAAACCTAGGGGGAAATAGTAGTTTTACATAGATTATTATATTTTTAATATTATTAGTATTTATAACTATTATTTTTTACTACTAATTAAAGAGATATTATAATTATTATCTAAAGTAATATAGTTTATAAAGGTTAATATTTATATAGTTTTCTATAAGATTCATATTATAGAAAGAGATAAATATGAGATTGTTTTTCGAACCTATTTTAGCTTATTTAAGTAGCTTATTATTTTTTTAGGTTAATAAGTATACTTATAATATTTTAATAATATATTAATAGTATATTCTAGGGTATTTTTAATAATTTCGTTATAGTTTATTTAGATAATATTTCTATCTATAGTTATAAATTAAAGTATAATTATAAAGATAAAATTAAATAAGTCTTTAAATAGTTATAAAAAGCTAAGTTATATTTATATTTAGAAAAATACGAATTCTTAGTAAAATAGATAAAATATCTAGAGTTTATTATTAAAGTAGGGAAAAGTATTTATTATAACCCTAAAAACGTTAAAACTATCCAGGAATAGGAAATTCTTAAGAATATCTACAATATCTAGAGCTTTTTTAGTTTTACGAATTTTTACTATAACTTAGTTAACTATTTCTCTAGTTTAATAAAACCCCTTATATAACTAATATAGAAAAAAGTACTATTTTACTAGAATATTATATACTAGTAAGTATTTAAAAAACTTAAGTTTATATTTATTTTAGAGCTAGTTATAGCTTAATAAGATCTAGAGTAATATATAATAATAGAAATAGATTATTTAGGAGTAGTATTAAATAATTATTTTTTATAAGAAAATAAGGATAGTATATTATAACTTATTACTTATTATTTAGTTAGACTTATATTAACCTAGTAGAATTATATTATTTATAATAAAGAATTACTAGTAATAGTATTATACCTAAAAGTCTAATTAGTAGAGTTATAAAATATAGTAAAACTATTTACTATTTTCTCTAATTATAAAATATTAGAATACTTTATAAACCTAAGACTTATCTTAGAATAATAAGTTAAATAAGTAGAAATTTTATTAGAATTAAGCTTTATTTTAAACTATTACTTAAATTATTTTACTAGGTATTTTAATATTCTCTTATAATAAAACTCAGATAATATAATAGAACTAAAACTTATAATATAAATTTTCTAGCTTTTCTAGGTTAACTATAAAGATAAGAATAAGTTTTCTTTAATATTCTTAATTTATAATCTATAGATAGAGGGAGAATAAGAAGGGGTTATACTAATAAAGGATAACTACTAATATACTACTAGTAAACTACTAGATAAGTATACTATATTCTAAAGTACTATATTATTATTATAATAAAACTAAGTAATTATAGTAATATTAGTATATAAAGTTTAATTAGATATTATTTATTAGGTAGTAAAGATATTCCCTNAAAATACTATATTACTATTACTATAGAACTAGGCAATTATAGTAATACTAGTATATAAAATTTAACTAAATACTATCTACTAAATAGTAAAAATATTCCCTCTAGAAACCTTAATATAAATATAAATAACTAATTATATAGTAAGAAATAATAATACTCTACTCTACTAGAACTAAATTTAAGTCTTTAAATATAAACTACTAATTATAGTAATTCTCTAAATAATCTACAACTCCCTAGTCCTAAACTACCTTAGTATTAATTTAATATTTATAATACTTTTATAAGACTAGTACTAGGATAGTATATTAAGGGATATTAAATATTTTATATAAATATATAATATCTATTAATACTTATATAAAAAATAATAGTATTACTAGGGCTTCTTATAACCCTTCCTAATTCCTAATAAATTCTAGTTATAAATTTCTATTAATTTTATAATAGAACTATTATCTACTATAGAAAGTAACCTAAGATTCCTAATAATAATTATAAACTAATTATTAAAATATATCTAGCTAGAAACTATAATATCTATAACTACTAAAACTTATATAGAAAAGTTCTGAGATACTTAATAATAGTTCTATAATTTCCCTATATTAATTATTACTAATTATAAATCAAACTAGGTTAGTATTTTCTAGATAATATTATACTAGTTAATAGAAGTATAAAAGCTTTTATTAATATTATTCTATCCCTAGATAAATAATAAGATAGAAAAGGTAATACCTAAAATCTAGGTTTTCCTATAAATATATATTACCTTCTCCTAACTAGACTAGCTAGTTTATATTACTACTTATTAATTAATACTAAATAATAAAAACTTATTAGTAACTAGAATAAACCTAAATAGGTTCCTAAGTAAGTTTAATATTATACCTATCCTATATTCTAAAATAGTAGAATAATCTATATACTCTAACTTAGGATAAACCTTAGTTTTCCTATCTTACCTCAAAAATAGTATTACTATAACCTAAATAGTAATAATATATACATAATAATACAATAAAATAAATATAAATAAAATATAGTAAATAATTAAAAAGTTTTAAATAAGGGATAAAATATAGCTATCCCTATACTATATTAAAATAAATCAACTAAGTAAAAAACTTAACTAAATATTTTCTAAATATAAAATTATTAATATACTAAACTTACTAAATATTACTTTAAATATCCTTATAAATATCTACCTAATATTCTATATTAATTTAATTAAATAAATAGAAAACAACTTATTACTATTATAATAATACACAAACACATACCCTAATCCTATCCTAATTCTAACTAGAAAAGATAATAAAACCTATAAGGAATATAATATTAAAGAAATACTAGTAATAAAGAATATACTTAAATAAAAATATAACTATAATATATTAGTTAAATAGAAAAATTATGATACCCTAACTTAAGAACCTTTAGAAAACCTTATTAATAATAAAACTATAATATAATTCAAATCATAATATAGAAATATTAGAGAAAATAATAGCTTAACATTAATTTACCAGTAGTAAAAAACCATATAGGCTACAAATCAAATAATATAATAACCCCTAAGGAATATATATAACTAGTTACTAGACTTACCCCTAAAATACTAAATAAACTAATTAAACAAAAAAGCTAGTATTATCCTATATCTCTTTACTACCCTAGAATTCCTCTTCTTTATTATTATTATACTCCTCTTCTTCTTCTTTATTATTAAGGATATTAATAAATAATACCTATTTATAAGTAAAGTATTATTAGTATAAAACTAGGGGGGTAATAGTATAGTAGTAGTAGATAGGCAAACTAACCTTAACAGAACTAAAAATATAACTATAATATTAGCAAAGTATAGTATAAATACTAGAACATATTATAATACTTTACTATAAAGAAATTAGTATAAAGAAAACATAGAAAGAGAAAAAGGGGGATTTATTATTATTCGTATAATACTACTAAGGCTAGTAATAACCTACTTAGGAATAAAAATAGGAGTAGAGGTAGGAGTATTTTTAATATAAGAAGTAAGAATAGTAGGTATAGTAGCAATATAGGTAAAAGCCTCCTATTAAGTATAATTAAAGTAGTTATTATAATACTAGACTACAGCAGAGAACTCAAGTAACAAGACAACAGTATAATAAAATATAACTTTATCCTTACCCCTAGAAGTAGTAATAATAGGGGTAATAATATATTTATTTATTTTAACTAGATAATTAACTTAGTAGCTAGTAGTACATAGCTTAACACTTATAATAAAGAAATAAGATCCTTATTTATATTTATTTTTTATTCACAAGTACTCATAGCAAAAGTAACTATAACCCTACTTATAGGAGTAGGTAATGCTACTCTTATTCTACTTCAAATAACAATTAAAATAAACATTAATAACTATTACAAAAAACTAATTATTATTATTATTAGAATTACCCTAAATAATATAACTACTATAAATATAGGTAGTAAGCTTAAAAAAATATAGTAGTAGGAAAGATTATCATTAGGGGGGCTAGATCCAGTAATAATAATAGTTAATATAGTAATAAACAAAACATAAAAAAGGGAAGGAAGGTAAAAGGATAGCGATTTATTAGTACCAGTATAAGCATAAAATAAGAATTATATAATACTAGAAGAAAGAAAACAAAGCTATATATAAAAAGAAAGAAGGGAACTTCTTATAAATAGTTAGAAGAAGGAGTATAGTATAAAATCACTTAAAATAAATATAGTACAACTTTTCTTATTAGCAAAACTATCTAATATTAACAATAACTAAATTTTCTTATTTAATAAAACTATCTAATATTAATAATACCTAAAAAAGTTATCTTAAATAAGTTTCTTTTACTAATTAAGCTAGCTTAAATAATTACGGGTTATAATTATACTATAAAATTATAGATATCACATATTACTATAATAATAAAGTAACGGAGTAATAAAAAATATATCATAAACCTAAACCTTAAAGCTTATATAGAATATTACTATTAAGGCTCCGCATAACCACTATCTCTATAATCTAGTAAAGAATTTTCACCCTAAGTATAAACTCTTCAAATTCATCATAACATCATTAAAATACCACTAAAGCACCTCTCATAACTAGCCTCTAATATATTATATAAATACCCAATTCACTTAAAAAAAAATTAATTCTTTCTACTATATAATATATTATTTTACTAAATCTACTAAAACTATTAGCTATAATACCTTTCTTTTTCTTATTTCAATAAATAAAAAAATTTATCTTAATCTTAATAAAATTAAATTTCTATCTACTATAAACAATAAATATATTTTTTATTTCTTTAATTACTATAATAACTATTACTAACTTATTTTACTTAGTAACTACTGCTATAAAATAATACTCAAAGCTATCAAGACATTTAATAATACTTTTACTAATATAACTATATTAACTATAAAAAGTTAGGTTTATAATAATACTCCTAAGCTTAAGAAAATACTAAGAGACTCCTATTCTATAAGTATTTAACTTAACCCTACTACTACTTATATACTATTAATAAATAAAACAATTAAATATACTAACTATACTATTATTAAAGTAATATATATAATACTTACTAACAATAGTTTTCTTAAAGAGTTTTAAGATTATACTTTTAATACTACTAGTTAGATTCTTAATTTCTTATTATAAGTAAATAAAAGTAAACTTAGTTCTTATAAGATTGTAATAAGATAGTTAAACCTAGCTAAAAATCATAAGCTTCTATATATTAAACAATTTAAATACTCAAATATATTATTTATATTTATAAAGAAACAAGTACCCTCTTAATATAGCTAAAATAGACATATATACTATAAAGAGCTTCCTTATTAGCTATAAGTTTTTATATAGCTACATATACTATATTTGTAACCCTAATATAAAAGAAGTTCTTTACTACTATAATATTTACTTTTATAAAAACCCTAATAAAGCTTATTCATACCTTCTTAGAGATATTACTAAATAGAATAATATTAATTATAATATTCTATTTAATAAACCTAGCCTCTAGATCTAATATTTTAACTAAATTCCAGATCAAAATATTACGACTAAAAACTTCTCATTAAAACAAAAGAATATTATTCTAGAAACATATAAAATTAATAATACTTATACTATAAAATATATAATCTCACTACTAGAAAACTAATCTCTATTAACTATTATTTAATAGTAACTTATTACTAACATTATACTAGATAATAATGGTAATGATAATAACTTTATAGTTATTATCTAGAAATAAGAATTAAATTACTTTATTCTAAATATTAATCTACTAATAATAGTATTACCTAATACGCCTATAATTTCTACTATAAACTATCCTTATTATACTAATATAATTAAGTTACTAAACTACCATTATAGAACTTATAGCTTTTATTCTTATATAAAAAAACCTAACTTACTACTAATATTTATATTAATTCAGAA
This sequence comes from Colletotrichum trifolii, assembly GCA_004367215.1. Lineage (NCBI taxonomy): Eukaryota > Fungi > Ascomycota > Sordariomycetes > Glomerellales > Glomerellaceae > Colletotrichum > Colletotrichum trifolii. The sequence goes on along the minus strand of RYZW01000746.1, from coordinate 12,153 downwards.
AACCTAATTACTATTCCTTCTCTCAGTACTATAATACTATTAAAAATTCTTCTACTAAAATATACTATCTTATATATTATTAAAGAAATAAAAGAGAACTTTGTTTAGCTTTCCTACTAAAAACCTATGTGTAATACTAAGATATAATACATAATTAATAAAAAACCTTCTACTTTATTAATAAATCTTTTAATACTAAGACTTTCTTAGGTATATAGATCTTTAATATTAAAACTAATATTTTGAATAATACTATGAGATTTAGAACTTAATAGATTATTTATAGTAACTATAAAAGAATAATTAGTCTTCTTAAGAAGTCTATATTACTATAGTAATTATTTATTAGAAACTAGATATAAGAGATATTTTAGTAATACCTTAATAGTATTATAATAAATTTAAAAGGTTTATACTTAAAGTAAAAAACTCTTTACTAGATTATAAGGGTAATAGTTATATAGAACCCTGATAGTAATATCTTATATAAACCCTAAGGCTTAAGTCTATAATATACCCCTTACTACCTTTCTATTTTAGAACTATAATAATATATAATATTGATAACTTTATAATATACTAGTAACTTCTAACTGTTGAAGTTAGTTTAACTAATTAGAAGAATCTATTTAAAATACTTCTTCTAAATACTACTAATATTAAATAATCCTAGTAATAAGAAAATTTATATATCATTAATATTAAATAGTCCTACTAATAAGAAAATTTATATTATAATTACCCCAAGTAATCTTATATTACATTCCCCTTTTTATTAATCAATAAGAAACCTTTTTCCTCCTTGTTTTTATAGTTTTACCTTTTTTTCTAGTTTTATATAACTTCCTATTTTATATCTACTATAGTATTACTATTTTACTACTTTCTACTTTCTTTCCCCTTTTTATATTTCTTCTGTTATTATATTAATTACTATTATTACTAGTTCTACACTTTCTAGCAATAGCTTTTCCTACTACTATACCTTTTCTAAGTTTATCATTTAGATTTATAATAGTTATATTATTAAAAGCGATTTTAATAATAATAAAAACTAGTTCCTTAACATAGTTATTTCTACTTACTTTAACTATGATCCTAAGTATAATAAGAATAATTTTACTTAACTTCATATATTAAGTTATAGTTAATCTTATTACTAATATTTTGAGTTGAAAAATAAATATAAGTAAAACTCCTACTTTTTTACTACTAGGTTTAAACTATATATTACTAGCTACTAAGTTAATTATTTAAATATATTTAGTAAATATATTATTACCCCTATAACTCTTATTACTTAATAGAAAAGTAATATGAAAAGCTATTATATTACTATCCTTTTACTAGAATTTTCCTCTATAATCTAATACTATAATAATTATTTCTATCATACCTAGTAAGTAGCTTTTACTTATATTACTACTATACCTACTACTCTTTTTTCTTATACTAAAAATACTTCTACCTTTAACTCTATTTTTACTTCTAAATAAGTTATTACTAACCTTAGTAGTATTATATAGATAATAGTAAATCTTTCTTTCTTTCTTTCCCTATTTTTATTATACTAATTTTCTTATAATAAAATATTATAATATATTCTAGCAGTTATACTATATTCTACTAATATTATAACTATATCTTTAGTTTTATTCATACTAGTTTACTTATCTATTATTACTATATAATTACTACTCCTTACTAGTATTAATAGTACCCAACTTATGATAAGTACTATTTATTACTATCTTTAATAAAAGAAAAGAAAAAGAGGAAGATATTAATAAGAAAGAAGAGGAATTCTATATATATTAAAAAAGGTAAAATAATACTAATCTTTTTATTTAATTTATTTAAATAGTATTTTAAGAATAAATATAGTAATTAGTTATATATATCTTTTAAAAGTTATTATATTATTTAATTTATAGTTTATGTAGTTTTTTACTATTAGTAAATCAATATTAAACTATTGTTTTTTCTAATAGAAGGGGTTAATAGCTTGCTCTCTACTACGATTATTAGTAGATATATTATCCCCTAAAGTATAATTTAAGCTTTCCTACTCCCCCTACTAATTACTATAACTAGTCCCTAGTTAATCTAAAACTAAACCCCTTATAGCTATAATAGCTTATATACTTACCCTATATTAACTTTTTCGATAATAAATAACTAATAACTCTTTCCGCGATAACCTTATACTTCTATATCTTTATATCTTTATACCTTTATAGCTATATATAATTCAAATATCTCGAAATATTGAATTACTACTAATTACAAATACTCTATTTGAATATTTATTACAACCTCAATATCTATAATTTTGATATCTTTATTATAAACTTAACTTTACTTACCTTTAAGATAGGATTTTATACTATTACTATAAAGGTTCTCTATTACTAATATAAACTAACTTATAATCTTTATATAAATATAGTAAGACTTAGTTTACTCTTATTAGTAAATAACTTTAATATATTAAGTATAGCTGATTTATAAATAATACTTATATAGATACAGATACTCCTAGTATAGCTAGATAGTTTTTAAAACTTCTATAATTATATTACTATAATATTTTTAAATGTCTAGTAACTAGTATTATAGTAGTATATTAATATTAAAGTATTACTTAATTAATACTTAATCCCTAATAGTATTAGTTAAGTATAGTAGGTTATAGGTTAGTTAGATAATTTTCTTTTAAATATCTATAAGTTACCTATTAATTATAGTATTTAGGATAATTTATCAAGGTTTAATTGAATAAAATAATAGTTTTAGTTATAATAATTATAGTTAGATAGCTCTACATTTATTTTATAGTTCTTTTTTTAGGTATTTATATAGATTTTGAGGAGATTTTAGTTCTATTATTAAAGTATAATATATTACTATTCTAGTTACTAAACTTTACTAAAAATAGTTTAGATATAGAAGAGTAATAGATTATAGAATACGTTACTCTTATAGGCGTTTTATTTTATTGTATTTTAAGAAGTTTATAAAAGTTCTTAACTCTATAACTTTAATAGTTATTTTAAGCTATATATACTAAGCTTTAATCTAGATAAAGCTTTCCTTAATTATTACTATAAGGTCTTCTATTACTATAAAGTTAAAAATTAGTATTAGGGTTATAATTATCTATAATAATAGGTAATTTCATTATTATTCTTACTAGTTATGAGCTAGTATTAGTATAAATACTATTATTAAGTAAAATCTATAGTTAAATCTATATATAAGGTAAAGAGCTTAGATACTATTCTAGGTATAGAGTAAAAGTAACTAAATTGTTTTCTCTAATATCTTTATGCTATAACTTAAATTATCTAGTTACTTCTACTCTATACCTAGAATAATATCTAAGCTCTTGACCTTATATATAGATTTAACTATAGAATTTACCCAATAATAGTATTCATACTAATACTAACTTATAACTAGTTAAAATAGTAATAAAATTACCTATTATTATAGATAATTATACCCCTAGTTCTAATATTTAACCCTATAGTAGTAGAAGACCTCGTAGTAATAATCTATATAAAGAAAGCTTTATTAAGACTAGGACTTAATATATATAGCTAAAAATAACTACTAAAATCATAAAATTAAAAACTTTTATAACCCTCTTAAAAATAGAATAAAATAGAATACTTATAAAAGCTAGGTATTCTATAATCCATTACTCTTCTATATCCTTTATAATAAAACTAAAATCTCTTTAAAATCTATATAACTATCTATAAAAAATATATAAAATAGATATAGAAATATCTAACTATAACTATTATAACTAAAACTATTACTTTATTAAAATAAGCTTTAATAAAATCATCTTAAATACTATGATTAATAAGTAATTTATAGATATTTAAAAACAGATTATCTAGCTAACCTATAACTTACTATACTAAGCTAATAATATTGGGGACTAGGTATTAATTAAGTAATACTTTAATATTAATATACTACTATAATACTAGTTACTAGATACTTTAAAGTATTCTAGTAATATAATTATAGAGGTTTTAAAAGCTATCTAGCTATACTAGGAACATCTGTATCTATGTGAGTATTATTCGTAAGTTAGCCGTAATCGATTGAATAGAATACTTATAGTTAGTAGTAATTGAATATCTCGAGATATTTGAATTATATATAGCTGTGAAGGTATAAGGGCGTGAGGGTATAAGGGTATAAGGTTATCGTAGAAGGAACTATTAGTTATTTATTATTAAAAAGTTAATACGAAACAGGTATACTAGCTATTATAGTTATAAAAGGTTTAGCTCTAGATTAACTAGGGGCTAGTTATAGTAATTAGTAGGGGAGTTAGGAAAGCTAAAGTTGTATTTCAGGGGGTAATATATCTACTAATAGTTATGGTAGAGAGTAAGCTATTAGCCCCTCTTATAACTTAAATTATAATACATTTTTATGAATAATATAACTCTCTAATAATTGATATATTAAAGTATTATAACCCCTTTATTAAACTAATATACTATAATTATATCTTCTCTTTAATATATCTTTTACTACTAGTATCTCCTCAATATCATATTTTCCTCAAATTTTACTATTTTCACTAATAGCAATTAGGATAAAATTAGAATATATATCTATATATTATTATAATAGCAATAGGCTATCTTTTATTTATTTAATAAAATTAATATAGAATATCAGATAAGTATTTATAGGGATATTTCATATAATATTTAATAGATTCAGTATATTAATAATTTTATATTTGAAAAATACTTAATTAAATATTTTATTTGATAGATTTATTTTAATATAGTATAATTATAACTATATTTTGATTCTAATTTAGAAATCTTAAGTTATCTATTATATTCTATTTATATTTATCTTATTATATTATTATATATATATATAAAGGGAGGGGCTAATAGCTCGCTCTCTACTACGACTATTAGTAGATATATTACCCTCTAAAATACAAGTTTAGCCTTCCCACCCCCCCCTACTAATTACTATAGCTAGCCCCTAGTTAATCCAAAGCTAAATATTTCGTAGTTATAACTAGCATACCTGCCCCGTATTAACCTTTTCGATAATAAATAACTAATAATTCCTTCCGCGATAACCTTATACCCTTATACCCTCATACCCTCACAGCTACACATAATTCGAATATCTCGAGATATTTAATTATTACTAACTATAAATACTCTATTCGAATTATAACTTTCATATCCGTAACTTTAATATCCCTATTATAGACTAAACCTTACCTACCCCTAAAATAAGACTTTATACTATTAATATAAAAGTTCTCTATTATTAATATAAGCTAACTCATAATCTCTATATAAGTATAATAGGACTTAGCTTACTCTTCTTAGCGAATGATTTTAATATATTCATTTAGTATAGCTAATTTATAAATAATATTTATATAGATATAGATATTCCTAGTATAGCTAGATAGTTTTGAAAACTTCTATAATTATATTACTATAATACTTTAAAGTATTTAATAACTAGTATTATAATAGTATATTAATATTAAAATATTACTTAATTAATACCTAATTCCTAATATTATTAGCTTAATATAATAAATTATAGGTTAACTAGATAATCTTCTTTTAAATATTTATAAATTACCTATTAATTATAATACTTAAGATAATTTTATTAAGATTTATTTTAATAAAGTAATAGTTTTAATTATAATAGTTATAACTAGATATCTCTATAACTATTCTATAGTTCTTTTTTTATAAGTAGTTATATAGATTTCGAGGAAACCTTAGTTCTATGATAAAAGATATGATTTTAGTTCTATTGTAAAAAATATAAAAAAGTAATAGATTATAGAACATCTAGCTTTTATAAGTATTCTATTTTATTCTATTTTTAAGAGGTTTACAAAAGTTCTCAACCCTATAACCTTAGTAGTTATTTTTAGCTATATATACTAAGCCTTAGTCTAGGTAAAACTATCCCTATATAAATTATTACTATAAGGTCTTCTACTACTATAAGGTTAATTATTAGAACTAGAAGTATAATTATCTACGATAATAGGTAATTCTATTACTATTCTAACTAGTTATAAGCTAGTATTAGTATGAATACTATTATTGGGTAAAATTCATAGTTAAATCTATATATAGAGTAAAAACCTTAGATACTATTCCAAGTATAGAGTAAAAGTAACTATGTATATATATATAAAGGTTTTATAATAAAGGAAGGATTAATAGGTAAAAGTAGGTCTCTATAGGTTATAAGATTTCAACTTAGTGGGCTAACTAGTAATAGCTATAAGAAGTTTTTAATTTTATAGTAGTTTTAGGCTATTATATTACATAATCTATATCTATATAGTAATCCGATCCTAGTTATCCTAGTTCTCTATATAAGCTATAAGGTATATCTTTATAACTATCCCCCCTCTATAAGCTTTAGGCTTTAAGGTTTATAAATACTATATAACTACTTTTTTTTAAAACAGTTTTACTAGCTATTCGCCGACTATTTAGTAATTATAAAAACAAAAAGAGTTTTTCCTATATATATATTAATATATAAAGGTTATTTTATATGTATATTAACGTATAAGGGTCTCTATCTTATATGTATATTAATATATAAGGCTTTTGTTACTATATTAAGTAATAATGCTTCTTATAAGTATATTAACTTACGAGGTCTCCTGCCTATTAGCGAGATTTTGGTATATTAACTGGAAATCTTTAGGGTAAAACTTAGGATATCTGTGAAAAGCTAGGCCTAGGCTATAATTTAGCTATAAGGAGTATAAATACTATTTATTTAGAACTAAGGAGTAAAAGAGAGGTTCTTATGAAAAATATAAAAAGTCTACTTAAAAGTAATATTAGAAGCTTACTAGTAGCTTACTAGTACCTAACTTCTTAGGTATAGTTATCGGGACTTAGGTAAAGCTAGAATCAACTAGCCGGGCATAGCC
>RYZW01000745.1:0-24932 GCA_004367215.1 Colletotrichum trifolii | reverse complement strand
TAACTATTAAATCGAGGTTACTAGTAGTTGAGTATATTATTTTCGAGTAATAGGTTAAAGAATTGATAAAATAGATTAAAAAAGATTTCTTTTATATTTATTAGTTATTAGGAGTTCAGAGATGATTAAATATTACTAGGTTTGTAATTATAATAAATGAATAATATACTATGTAGTTAAAAAGTAAGTTATTAAAAGATAAACTTTATTAAAACTAGAATAAAGTATTTGAATATATATAAATAGGATAGTTAGCTTTTACATAAACTAGTAGAATTATAGAGTTCCTTTAGTATTATAATTATTCTTATAAAGTAATGATATAGAAACATATAAGAAAAGAATAGAATAATATTTCTTTACTAATAATAAGAAACTATATAAACTATAAATTAAATATAATAAACTATTTAAAGAATACTTTAAACTACTATTTATTCTAACAGACCTCTAGTATTGTACTGAATACTATTACTACCTCGATATTTAGTCTATTTCTCTTTACCTTTAAATAATAAACTAAACCTATTCTCTTTATAATGATTTAAAAGAAATATTTCTACTGATTTATAAATAAAACAAAGTAAGTAAATATCAGTAGTATAAAAAATTTATATTTATTAAATATAAGGTATAGTAATAATATGGGAATAGTAAATAAGTAAACTAGTCTTAACTAGATTAGAAATATAACTATAGGAGTAATAAAGAATAGAGTAACTATTAGATTAGGATGTAGTATTTTACGTTAGGAATTTAATATAACAGAAAATAAGAAAGAAAGAAAAAATACTTATTATTATTCATATAATATTACTGAAGCTAATTATAACCTACTAAGAATTTAAAGTAAAAATAGAAGAAAAAGTATTTTTAATTTAAGAAAAATGTATTAAAAGAATAGTAGAAATATAAGAAAGGCATACGTATTATATATAATAGAAATAATTATCATAGTAACTAACTATAATATAGAAAACTAGTAAAAGAATAAAGATATAGTAGCTTTTTATTCTACTATTCCTAGTAATACGAAAGATTACTAGATTAAGAATATGACTACTAGTATAGATCAAATTATCAATTTATAATTATTAATATAGAACTAGGCACCAAGAATAAACAAATATAAACTTTACTTCTATTCATTTTTCATCTTTAGATATTTATAATAAAAATAATCATAACTTAATATGTAAAATATAAACTAGCTATTTTTATCATTTTTAAAATAATAATGAAAATAAGAACTAGTAATAGTATAGGGAAACTGGTTATTATTATTATTATTAAAATTACTTTCTATAATATAACTACTATAAGTATAAACTATAAGTTTAAAGAAATCATAATAGTAGAAAAGGTTATTCTCTAGAGTATGAAAACTAGTAATAGTAATAGATATAATAATAAAAAGATAAATAATAATATCAAAACAAATAATAATAAAGAAATAATAGTAGAAGCTAAGTATTATAATAAGTATTATATATTTAGTTATATTAAAGGTGTCTGATCTATTTAAAGTCATATATTTCTCAGGAACCCTGTAAAGAAAGCTATACCTAGTAGTTAGCTCTTACTTTATAAACCCTATAAATACTACTAGTACTAAGGAACTATTTAAATAGAGAAAACCTTAAATAGTAAGATATAATTAGTTTATACGATAACTAATAAATATAGAAAGTATATATATAAAAGAAAGAAAGATATAAACCTATATCTATTATAATTACTTCTTTAAAAAGATTATAATTTTATAATACCAGACACTAGCTAGCTAGTAGTAACTATTACTAGCTATTAATACTAACTATTAATATTAGTAATTACTAGTTATTAAAATCAATATTTACTATTAATAGCTATTAGTAAGTACTAGTAGCTAGTAGTAGTCACTATATAGTTTGTATAATTAGATATAATTAGAAGGGACGTAGCTACTAGTCGTACTTGCCTGCTATGGGATTCGACCATATTACTTTTACTGTAAAACGGAAAAAGCTAGGTAGATATTGAACTACTAAATCAAGCAGGTATCATAATAAGTATAAAATATAAATAAAATATATGTATCTAAGAAAAGAAAATAACTATATATTCATAAGAATAAGTAGTTAAAACACACAGTTACTCAAGAAATAATCTAAACTTAAGAAAACTTAGCTAGAAGAACTATCTGATATTTTAATATCTCTAGATTCTTTAATCAAATAAACTATCTAATATATACAAGTATAATAAAAACTAGAAACTATTAATAACCACTATTACTATAATAATCAAAGCAGAATTAGTAGAAAACATATTATAAACCTAAAGCTTAAAGCTTATATAGGGTACTACTACTATAGCCCTATATAAATACTACTACTAGAGTTTAGTAAAGAGGTGACACTTTATATATAAACTTTTCAAGTTTATCATCAAACTATTTGAATACTACTAAGATTCTTCTCATAGCCAACCTCTAACAAATTAAAGGGAATTACTAAAATTATAAAGTTAAGAATCTTTTAAACCTCTTAAAAATAGAATAAAATAAAATACTTATTTCAAAACATAAAAACTAAGTATTTTATAATCCATTACTTTTTTAACATTACGTTGAGAATAGAACTAAAACCTCCCTAAATTCTATATAACTACTTATAAAAAATAATTATAGGATATATATAGAGATTTCTAGCTATAAATATTATGACTAAACCTATTAATATATTAGACTCGACTTTGATGAGATTATTTTAGATATTTTAATTAAGAGATAGTTTATAGATATTCAAAGAAAGATTCATTAGCTATTCTATAAATTACTACACTAAACTAATAACATTGTAAACTTAATATTAATTAGATAGTACCTTAATATGAACATTCTACTATAATACTAATAATTAGATATTTCAAAGTATGATAATATTATAACTATATATATTTTCAAACTTATTTAGCTATACTAGAAATATCTACATCTATATAAGTATTATTTATGTATCAACTATACTTAATTAATATATGAAGATTATTAACTAATAAGAATAAACTAAATTATATTATACTTAAATAGAAATTGTAAGTTTTTTTATATCAGTAAGAAAGAACCTCTATATTAGTAGAATAAAGTTTTATTCTAAGGGTAGATAAGATTCAGTCTATAATAGAAATACTAGAACTATAGATATTAAAGCTATAGTAAATATTTAAATCAAGTATTTATAGTTAGTACTAATTAAATTTCTTAATATATTTGAATCATACGTAGGTTTAAAAGTGGAAGAATATAGAAGTATAAAGGTATACAAGTATGAAATTATTACGGAAGGGGTTATTAGTTATTTATTATCGGAAATGTTAATATAGAATAGGTAGACGAATTATAGCTATAGAAGGTTTAGCCCTAGATTAACTAGATACTAGTTATAGTAGTTAGTAGGGGGATAGGAAAATTAAAGTTATATTTTAGGGGGTAATATATCTACTAATAGTTATACTAGAGAGCGAGCTATTAGCCTTTCCTAATAATACTAATATTATTATTAATGATAATAATAATAACAAGAGTTATCTACTATTAGTATACTTAACCCATATGATCTTAATATAGATATTAATCTTACTAAGACTACTAATAGCTATAAAAGCTATAGGTATTTTTATAAAGGCCTAAATAAGTTGGGACTCTATAAATATAACTTGACTACTTTTCCATGCCTTTTTGAAATAGCTATATTTAAATTTAGCCTTAAAATATTATTCGGAGATAAGGCTATCAGTATAACTAAGAAGTATAAAGTTAAAAGAATAAAAGAGGATATAGTACTTGAAAGTAATATATTTAATAATAATTCTAAATATCACAAATATATTTTAGAAGTAGCTTATTAGCTATTACCTTCACTAAAAAGGTATGTATATCAAAATTTAATATTACTATTAGCTAATAGTTGAGAAACCTTAAGATAGTCTTATTATGTAAGATAACTTAAAGTTAGAGATATTATATTATAATATTTAAAGACTTAAAGTAATTATAGTTATAGCTATTAGTATAAAGTAGATTAGGGTATAGGTTTTAGTTAGGTGCTAAATATTTTCTATGTAAAGCAAAAGGCTTTTATTAGGTTTTATAACTAATTAGTCATCTATGAGAAATAATTACTATATAAATACTATTTTTTGAAGAATAATCAATAAAGTGATAGCTACTATATAAGTGTATAGTCTTCTAAGATATATTGAATGAATCTATATAGTTAGTTATATTAGTAGATAAAATATATACTTTCTATTTGATAGATTTACAATGGATAATACTATAAGAAATTAGATATATTATATAAGTTGAAGTAGATTTTCTATTTTTGATGTCTTTTGCTTTATTTGAATTTATAAACTATAATAAATTAAAGAGATTAATATTATTATACTTATGAATTAACTTATAATTGAAACTGTTTAGAAGCTAATTTTAAATTTTATTAAGAGTAAAAAAACTATTTTGAGAAAGATTTAAAGAAGATCTAGAATAACTAATAATAACTGGTATAATATCTAGCTAAGTGCTAGCTTTTCAGGCTAAACATAAAAACGTTTCTATTCTTTTTGATATTTTGATATTTGTTCTTTAGAAATATCATTTTTACTCTTAGAAGATTTGGTTTTATTATTTATTTTAGAATTGAAATTATTGATATGTTTTTAATTATAGTTTTGATTACAATAACATTAATTTTGTTTAAAGTCTTGTAAAGTTTATTTTCTTTTATAATTTTGGAAGACTGAAAAGTGATTTTAATAGTATTTATTGTAGCATTCTACTATTTAGAATCTTCTGCAAAATCTAAACCAAAATGGCTTTCTTTAGTATAAATAGCTTTCTTATAATAATTATATAAGATATCTTTCTTATTCTTTTAAGTTTCTTGATTATAATAGAAAACTCTTGAGTAATTTGAATTTCTAAAACTCTTTTCGATTATAAATGTAACTGGCAATATTCTTTCATATATTAAAGTAACATTTCACAGATCTAAATTATCTATAGTATTCAAGTTTCTATAGAATTTAGTAGTCTATATTATTATATTATCTTCTCTATAATAGGGTAAATATTAGAATGCTTTATTTATTTGTAGTTATATTAAAAGTCTTTAATCTATTGAAAATTATATAGTTTTCAGGATTCTTTAAAATAAGCTATATGTAGTAATCAATTCTTATATTATAAGCTCTATAAATACTACTAATATTAAGAGATTCTTCAAATAGAAGAGATCTTAGGTAGTGAATATAATTAGTTAATATAATATCTGATAAATCAGATAAATATATTATAAGTGAAAAGTATAAGTTCACTTATCCTAATTATTCTTTAAAGAATTATAATTAAAAGCTATATAATACCTACTATTAGTTATTCTTATATATTATTAGCTATTGATAGTTACTAGCTACTAATAATTATTAGTAAAAGCTAATAGTTAGAAGCTGAGTTGTAATTAGTTTAAATAATTAGAAGGTCTATAATTGGTAGTTATATTTACTTGTCATAGAATTTAAACTTACTATTTATATTTTATCTACATATTTGAAATGTTTAATTTGTTATATAGATTTAATTTTCCTACTTATTTTAGTAGTTTTAACTTTTTAAAATATAGAGACTATAAAATATTATATAGGTTCCTAGACTTTTCTTTTTAAAGTTTATAATATATACTAATTAAGTTTCCTTGGTAATATCTATTAGAAACTATTAATTTATTTTATAGGTTACTTTTATAAAGATAGAATTTCTATTAATATTTAATTTAGATACTTTTAAAGCTTCTTAGTATTATCTGTTTTTCATAAAAGTATTTAAGAATAACTTTTGAAGATAATTTAAAAGGAAGGTTTAGTAAATAATTATTTTAGAATTAAAACATTGTGATAAAGTATAAGTTTTGAATCCTTTCTAAAAGCTACTTTATGAAGTAAGGTATTACTTGATTCTTTTAGAAGCTAAAACAGAGATATCTTTAGTAAATACTTTAGTATTTAAGATATATAATATTATTATAATATTTATTTTTAGTCTAGTAATTCCTTAGTATTATAAGACTCTTAATGATTATTTATAATTAAGAGGTGAAATCTAGTATATATTATATCTAATTAAATATAGCTATATATATTATATAAGACTTCAGTTTAAGGAGCTTTAGTAAGGTAAGGCTTATACAAATAGTACTAGTGTCTAGGAATTAACTAGTATAAACTTTACTTCTCGAGTACCTTATTTCTAATAAATACTACCTATCTTGAAGCCTCTCTATATATTTCTTTTAATGTTAATATTATTAACCTCTCTGTTAAAAGTATTCTTATAGTATCTCTATTCTTTGTGCTGGACTATTAGGCTAGCTATTAATCTCTCCTTTAACTTTACTCTACTCTTTACTTCTCTGCTTTATTTATATTTAGATTAGCTACTATTTGAAATCGTATTCCTTTAGCTATAATAGATGTAGCTAATAGTAATTATGTCAAAAGACTCTTTCTATAGGCTTCTTTCTAGATGTATTATATATTATCTAATTTATCTAGAAGGTAGAGAAAGCCTAAGAGTCTAATATACAAATAGAAGCCTTTTTAATAGAATTAAGTATTAGACTATAGTTGATATTTGAGATAATATCATTGAGACTATATGCCTGAGGCGGTAAAAAGATCTATTATGAAGAAGCTATTCCTAAAAGCCTAGAAAGAATTAGAAGTCTATCTTATTTCAATAGCTTTAATAAATAGTTAATATTTTAATGATTAGTTACTACTCAAATATATACCTTCTAGATTATTATAAGAATAGACGTTATATATTAGAAAGATATAGGTTACCTAATAGCTAGACCTTAGCTTTTATTAAGCTCTAGTTTCTATTCAGACTAAATACCTAGAGTAGTATTATAATTGCTACTACTAGAATAGGATATATAGGATATAAGAATTATAATAGATAAGAAGTATTTTAAAGAGGGCAGATTCTACGATTTGATTTAGCTTACTAGCTATATTCCGTATATTATACTTTTAATAAATATATTCTGAAGCCTGAATATTAATCTTAAGTAGTCCTATATTTCTAATATGAATAAGAAAGTAGTAGCCTTATAGAATACTAGAGATACTTCAGGGGCTATATTTAGAATTTCTCTACTTTTTTGAGAGTATTTAAAAGAAGTAGTAGAGACTATTCTCAGATAATAGAAGCTAATTAGAATTATATATTTTTATATGTATAATAAGCTATAGTTTTAAAAGTCTTAAAAGCTTTATATAAAAGCTAGAAATCTTTTTTACCTTTACTTTGTAGCTTGAAAGCCCTATTGCCCTTATCTTAGAATAATTATTTGACATTATTGTTTTAATATTCTTAATACTTTAAACATTTTAAATACTTCTTTAGATTTAGAGATTACCAGTAATAGTCTTTCTAGCTATTAATAATATTTAATACTTAGAAGAATGTGAAATTAAATATGTATAGCTATATGGACTATAGAACTAGATTCTGAGCTATATTTCAAAGTAATATTTTAGGGATTTCAATACTTCATATATCTTATATTTAAGTAGTAATAATACAAGCTATTTTACTTCCTTATATACCTTTTATATATAGCTTAAAGCCGCCTTTAAGTAGTCTCTTTTGAGTTCTTATATAGTATAAGTAATGTTATTATAAAACAGTTAGCTAGTCTTCTATTACTCTCTTTTAAATCTATAGCTATTATTATTAGAGTATACTAGTAGTATTCTCATATAAGTTAGTATTATAAGTATTATTATAGTAAGTATAATATTTTAAAGCTATTATTAATATACTAAGCTATAATGTTCTATATAGACTATTACAATGCCTATATTAGTAAACTTATATATTTAATTATTGCTCTATGACCTTTTTACTTCTGTATATTTCTAGATTAAAACTACGTCTAAACTAATAGCTATACTACTAAGGCTTTTCTTCTATATTTACCTATAGATATATAAATAGACTATAGTATATAATTAAGTATTTTTCTATTATCGAGATATTTGACTAGGTATTATATAAAGCTATTTATTAGGTAAGGAGGCTTGATATATAAAGCTTCATAAACATATAAGAGTTAAAGTTATTATAGAAAGAATCAAAAGTTCTTTATTGTTTAAAAGGTTAATATAAGATCAATATATTAATTATTCTTATTATAAAATGCTTAGCTTGGAATTGATTAGAAATTCATTTTAATAGTTAGTAAAGAGATAGGACGGCTGAAGCTGTATTTCAAATAGTATTATACTTATTAATAGTAATAGTAAAGAGTAAGTTATTAGTCTTTCCTCTACTTCTAAGTTCTTCAATAAATAGAATTGAAATATTTATAAATAATGTATTTACTTATACAGATTTATTGTTAAAGATATTCTAAAATGTCTTCAATAAAATTAATAATCACCTTTAAGAAATATTAATGAATAGCTTTTAAAGAGAGGTTACTTCTAATTATTATTTCTCTTCTAAAAGTAGGTTTTAAATCTAATATAGAGGAAGATACATAATATAGTATTTTTATCACTTTCATTTAAGAAGACTTCAATCTTCTTATATATATAATTTAATAATGTCTTTGAACTATTTCTAATAGTTTGTATTTAGAAGATGTTCTTTATATTTCCTAAGCTGATAGCCTATATAACTTCTTGATTTCATTATATTTATTAATTTGATATTTATATATCTTAAACACGTTTAGTAAATATCTAGGAAAGAAGTAGCTATTAGTCTTCCTACTATTTGAATTTCCTAATTAAGAATACTTTTGTTTATTCTACTAGAGAGATATATATTCTATTTTCATTATAATAAATAGAAATATTATTAGTATTATTAATATTTTAGAGTAGGTATAGTATTTAGTCTACTATATACCTATATAGACTTGTATAAAGCCTAATTAGCTTATTTATATATCTTTAAATACTTTATTTCAGATTAGATAGACTATATTATTTAGTGATTAATATCGGGACTATATATCAAGTTCTTTTCTTGTTATAACTATAAGTCTAAGAAATGTCGAATTCACTTCTAAATTACTCTTAGTTAATAAATATAAGAGAGATTCTTTGTAATTTATTATACTTATTCTTCTATAGGCTACTTAAGATAGTTTTCTTTATTATTAGTAGTCTTAATATAATAGTTAAGCTATTGAACAACCTTCACTTTAACTATTTATATATTATACCTTTAATCTATATAATTACTTAAGATATCTAGAAGGATTTTAATTTAAGTATTAAATTAAATTATACAATACTAAAGTTAATACTGTTATTTACTTCCAATTAAGAGTATATCCAGGACGATAATGTTTCGTAGATAGCTAGTAATAAAAGAATATTTACGTTTAAGACTAAATAAACGTTTAACTATTATATAGTAGATTTTAAACTTTAAATACATTCAATGTTTGATTACAAAGAAATAAAGAGATATTATAATACAATGTAAATTTAAGTTGATATAACGCATAACATTTTATTTTCTATTCAAATAGTATTTCCTAATCATAATATATCTCTTTTAGTACTCTTTGAGACTTTAAGATATTAATATACTGAGAATAGTGTAATTGTTTAATAATAGGTTAAAATAAGATATAAGAGAATTCTAACAAAACTGATTGAAATATTTCTAATTTAATATAATATACTAAGTAGTATATTATTTGTCTTTAAGTTATTATATATTAGAATTCTAAAGTTTGAGGACTTTTGCTATCAAAGAGTAATTTGAAATATTTAACTCATATATTTTGTCTAGGTAAGCTACCACGTAGTATTTGATTATTAACAGATAAAACAGTCTAAGTTTACTTATTAATAGTTTAATTGAATATAGACATTTCTCTTTTGTACTAATTTAACTTGATAAAGATTGAATTAAAGACTATACTAAAATATTATTTGTATTAACTTTTCTTTTAAAATAGCCAAATAATGTGACCTACGTTAACTTAAAATATCTATATAATTTCAGAAGCTATTTATATTCTTCAAAACAGTCAGAGTTTGTTAAATATCTTGTTACTAGTTTATATATTAGACTTATATAGACTGGAATAACAATTTGCACTTTGAATAATATCATTAATTCGATAAATAATTCGAAACCATATATCTAGTGTCAGAAACTGATACAAAGGAATAACTTAATTCTAACGAATGTATTGATAGGACTAAAGAGACACTTTAAAAGATTTCCAAACTTAAATTAATTCTTTTACTTAATAAATCTAGTACTCTTAATTAATACTTATCTAGTATAAGATAGATTAATATTACTTATTCTCTTGTGGAAAGGCTATTTATAATTCTTTTTTATATTTTCTAAATTATTCAAAATTTATGTTTACTTCTAGGAAATATACTCTTTCATAATTATAAAGTAGTTTATATTGCTAATCTAATAGACCTTTTCAGAGACGAATATTTTAGGTTAAGATAAGAGAAAGAACATGATTTAGGATTGTTTAACTTATCTCTTTATAATGAGATAAACAAAGCAAGTACAAGATAAAGAATATATGGAATAAATACACAATGATATTATTCATATTAAAGATATCTATATCAGTATTGTTTTAAAAGCTTCATTTTCTAATAAGACTAAGAGTTAATGTATTGAGCTGAATTATACTCTTAAACTTAGCCTAATCAATTAGTCTATTACTATAAGATAGTAATTCTGACCTACAATCTTGACCACTCCTAGTATACGCTATTTTTAAGTTATCCTATAATCTATATAAGTATTTTAGTATAATCTCTTAGCTACTAAATATATTATTCTCTCAATGATATCTCAAAATAGCTTTCCTAGAAGTATAGTCTAGTAATATCTATATATAATACTTTGAAATAAGATCTTTTAAATAGAATATTCTTAATTATTTAGTTTTCAATACTTCCAAAGTCAAAATCATTAAATTAAGGAAATTAGATCAATCGTATTATGTAGAAGCCTATTCTTAATAAATTGTTTCTCAATAAATATTGGAATCATACTTTGACATAGCTCTTTTCTTATAGGTTTTGAAACGTAACTCACTTTCCTAATGTTTATATACATAATACTTATATACTTATTCTTTAAGAACAATATACAGACTTATCTTTAAGAATTATAGTATTTAATAAGATACATAGTTTAGTCTTTCAAGTAATAATAATATTTCAGAGATAAATAAAGTAGTAAAGTTATCTTTAATTCTATATAAATTACCAGAAATTTAAGATAGCTCGATTAGTAATAAATAGAAGAAACTAAATTATTAGCTATAATATAATAGAAGATTAATTTTAAGTTATTTCTTTATTATATTGGAAACCTAATTAGTAAGGATTAGTAAATAAGGAAAGGATTAATAACTCAGACTAAATATATTAAAAGCTATAAGATTACCAATTTACTAAAAATAGATTTAATTAAAATACTAATTATACTTTATAATATATTTCTTAGGATTAAAAATAATTCAGAATTATAATATTATAAGAATATGCCTTATAGCTTATACGGAGAGCTGGGATAGCTAGGATCAAATTAACTATATAGATATAGATTATATAATATAATAGCCTGAAACTACTATAAGATAAAAGTTCTCTTATAGCTACTACTAGTTAATTTATTAAGTTAAGATCTTATAATTTATAGAAACTTATTTTTCTATTAAATACCTTTTCCTTTACTAGGTTTTTAGCTCTTCCTTTATAATTCTTTAACTACTACTTCCTAGAGGGGTAAGGCTAGGATTTTAGTAATAGCTCTATCACGACGAACGGCTAGCGAATATGCGGCGATAATACTAGAAATGATCATACTTGAAATTACAGCTGCTGAAACTAGTACCGAAGCTATAGTAACTCATATACTACCTAAATCTTAAATAGTAACTACTATAATACTTATATACCTCTTTAAATAATAGTCCTCTTTTATAGAGATAATGTTAACTTAATTGTCTAGTAGTAAACGTATAGTAACCCCTATACTATCGGTTTATAGGATTAAGGATTACTCGAAACCCCCTAGTTATTTATATAGCTTTCTTTATAGAAATACTACTTTATAAAAAATCGAGGATTAGCTAATAGTAATTCAAGATAGCTATGTTTTATACCTAGGATCCTCTATAGTATATAAGATTCAGTAAGCTATAACTAAACTAGTATATAGCCTATAGACCTAGTAGCGTAACTACTACTATAAACTATTACTAGACCCTATATAAGCTAACTTTATAGTATTCGTTCGCTATTTATTAACCGATCTGATTTTATAAGAGCTATACTTTTACGGTATACTTTATATACTTCGATATAAAAGCTAATCCTTGGTAAAGTTTTATACTAAATAGTTAGCTATTTATAAAGCCCTAGGTACCCCTATAGAGATATCAAAACCTTATACTTTCGTATTCTTCTATTACTTCGAAGTTAAGTTATAGTAGTATTTATAATACTAGAAGTTTAATCACTAAGTATTTAGGGTAGTAGTTCTAGTAGCTAAGTATTTATAAGAAATATTATAGCTTTATAAAGGTTTTAGTAGTATTAGGAGTACTACTACTACTAAGGGGTTAGCGCCTAAATACTATAGGGAGACTAATACTCTTGAAAACCCCCTAGCGAAAACGTTATACTTAGAAGAACGCTTTGAGGACCATTACCCCTTATATAAAATATACGGCAAATTAGGCTATACTATAGCTACTTATTACTATAACGAATTCTATATATTTTACTAGAGACCAGGCTACCCTATAAGGGTTTATTGTAAGTATTTCGCTAAAAGCTTAAAGAATCCTTAGAACTAAGTAAAACTTAGGGCTATATAGTATAGAAAAAGTACTTTAGAGGGTAAGTAGCTTAGAAAAGCTTACTATAAGTACTTTACTAATGACTTACTAAAGGTCTCTAAAGCTAAGTAAAACCTAAGGCTATATAATATAGTAAAAGTACCCTATAAGGGTTTGCTATAAATATTTCGCTAAAGGCTTACTGAAAAGTCGCTAGAGCTATAATAAACCTAGTATGAATAAGAAGCCTTATATGCCTGATTAGTAATAGGATACCTTAGTAGCTTGATTAGTTACGAGAAACCCTACGGGAAAGAGTTAGATATCCTAGGTTTAGTTTTAAAGATTTCTAGTTAATATACTAAAAAAGTTAGATGCCCTAGTAAACCTAAAGATCCTAGTTAATATACTAAAGCTTTACTAATAAGTAGGAAACTTCGGAAGTTAATATACCTATAGGAAGTACTATTAGCTTAATATAGTAACAGGAACCTTATACGTTAATACACGTATAGGATAATTCTTATATATTGATATATATATAGGATAAATAACTTTTGTGTATTAATATATGTATAGGATAACTCTTATGTACTAATACACGTATAAGAAGAACCCTTTTATTGTCAATCGTAAAATAGTTAGCAAATAACCGGCGAATACAAAAAAGTAGCTATATAGTATTTATAGGTCTGAGGGCCTAAAGCCTATAGAGGGGGGGATAGTTATAAAGATATACCCTATAGCTTATATAGAAAGCCAGGATAGCTAGGATCGGATTAATTATACGGATATAAATTATATAATATAGTAACTTAAGGCTACTATAAAATAAAAACCCTCTCATAGCTACTACTAGTTAGCCTACTAAGTTGAAATCTTATAACTTAGAGAGATTTACCTTTCTACTAAATACTCTTTCCCTTACTAAGCTTTTAGCTATTCCCTTATAAATATATAATTAAATAGAACCTACTTAATATAGTAGTTTAACATCTAGCTAGCTCCTACCATTTTATAGTAAGAATAGTAGATTCGAATCCTGCGGCAAATAAGTATAACTAGTTAATACTTTCTAGTTATATAAATTAAGTAAAATAACTACTACTAATTATCAGCTTTTACTAAGAACTATTGAAAACTAGTGATTACTATTAGTTAGTAATAATTATTGCTATGTAGTAGATATTAGTATTATATAATTAACTATAATTCTTAAAGAGTAGTTATAATAGAAATAGGCTTATACTTTCCTTTTATATATATTTTATATTTATTAGCTATTGTATTAATCAACTTTATTATTACTATTTAAAGCTTTCTCTATTTAAATAGTTCTTTAGTTTTAGTATTATCTATATGGTATATAAAGTAAAAGTTAAGGTAAGAGCTAACTACTAGGTGTAGTTTCCTTCAAAAAGTTCCCGAGGAGTATATGATTTTAAATAGATCAAAAACCTTCAATACAACCACTATACAATTAAATAGGAAAAGCTACTAGCTCACTCTCTACTATGAATATTAATAGATATATTACTTCTTAAAGTATAACTTTAGCTTTCTTACCCCCTTATGAATTCCTATAGCTAGCTCTAGTTAAACCGAGGCCGAATTCTCTATAATCATAGTAACTAGTATCCTTACCCCGTATTAACGTTTCTGTTAACAAATAACTAATAACTCTTTCTATAACAACCTTATACTTCTATATTCTTATACTTTTATATATTTATAGTTATATTTGATTTAAATATCTCAAGATATTTATTTACTACTAATTATAAATACTCTATTTAGATAGTTATTATAACTTTCATATTCACAGCTTTAATATCTTTATTATAGAATCAGTTTTACTTACCTCTACAATAAGGTTTAATATTACTAATATGAAAGCTTTCTATTACTAATAGAAACTAACTTATAATCTCTAAATAAATATAATAGGATTTAGTTTATTCTTATTAGTAAACGATTGTAATAAATGAATTGAGTATTAGTTATATTAAAAGTCTCTGATCTATCTAAAGTTATATACTTCTCGGGACCCTTTAAAGGAAAATATACCTAGTAGTTAACCTTTACCTAATATACTTTATAGATAGTACTACAGCTGAGGAATTATTTAAATAGAGAAAACTTTATATCGTAATAATACGGTTGTTTAATATAATAGCTAATAAATAGAATATATATATACTTATATCTATTATAGTTATTTATTATATAATTATAGTTATATCATACTAATACTTACTAGCTAGTAGTATTTACTATTAGCTTTTAATATCTACTAGCTATTACGTAGCTATTAATAAAAACTAATAGCTAGTAGTAGTTATTAAATAGGTTATATAATTAAAAGGTATATAGCTACTAGTCGTGTTTATTGACTACAAGATTCAAACTTTCTATTCTTACTATAAAACGGTAAAAGCTAGCTAGACATTAAACAGTTACGTTAAGTAAGTATATTAATTAAGTATAGTTAATATATAAATGATATCTATATTCATATAGATATTCCTAGTATACCTAGATAGCTTTTAAACTTTCTATTATTATATTACTACAATACTCTATAATATCTAGTAACTAGTATTATAATAAAATATTAATATTTAAGTATTGCTAAATTAATACTTAATATCTGATATTATTAGTTTAATATAGTAAGTTATAAATCAACTAGATAATATGTTTTCAAATATTCAACAACTAGGTATTAATTATAATACTTAGAATAATTTTACTAAAGCTTATTTTAAAAAAGTAATAGCTTTAGTTATAATAGTTATAACTAGATATTTCTATACCTATTCTATAGTTCTTTATTTGAAAGTAGCTATAGATATTTCGAGGAGATTTCAATTCTACTATAAAAGATATAGAAAAGTAATAGATTATAGAATACCTAGCTCTTAATACTTTTTTTTATTCTACTTTTAAGGAATTTATGAAGGCTCTTCACCCTATAATCTTAGAAGTTATTTCTAGCTATATATACTAAGCTTTAGCCTAAATAAAGCCTTCTCTGTATAGATTATTACTATAAGATTTTCTAATATTATAAGGTTAAGTATTAGAACTAGAAATATAATTATTTAGAATAATAAGTGAATTCATTACTATTTAAACTAGTTATAAGCTAGTATTAGTATAAATACTGTTATTAGGGAAAACTATTAGTTTATCTATAAGGGGATAATCGTATACTATACGTAATCTCGTTATATAAGTATAAAAGGGTTCTAGTATTCGTTGTTTTTATTACTATATTATATAGGTATATATAGGTATATAAAACTCTAGATCTATAGTATAATAGTTATTTACTAACTATTACAACACGAGGTTATAGCTAGTAATAAGTATTACTAGGGAAATATATAGGGTATATAGTTATATATACTATACGCTGAGGTATATAGCTATATATACTATATATATATACAGAAGCATATATACTATACGCGGTAACGTATACTATATAATATAGTATTACCAATACTAGTAACTTTTCTTTTTGCTATACGCTTTATACCCCTCTTATTTATATATAAAAGCTAGTACTAAAAACGCTATAAACGCGTACTAAAAACACTATTAAAAATAATATTAAAAACAAGCGTAAAGAGTATTAAAAGTGATCCTTTTACCCCTTACCTAATAATATCTAAATACCTATATTATCTATTCTACTCGAATAACTTATCTTTCTATTTAAATAATTACATAATTCGAATTAATAAATCTCTTAAAAGCCCAATTCAAAGTACTTTTTATAAGAATATTAGTAATAATATTATTTCTATTATTTACTATACTTTATAGAACTTATAATACTTATATAACTACTTTATTACTATAATATTGATTATTAAATACTTCTCTTTAGTAGTACTAAGCTTTATAAAATATTCATAGAATAAATATAAGTTAGTATATATAATAATCAGAATCTAGGGGAATTTTCAGTATTTAAGGATTTTCTTAAATATTATAGTTATAATATAAATAGGATCTATACTAATTAGTATAGTATAAATCTCCAAATAAATGTATTCCTAGTAATTCTTTATTTTTAGTAGAAGAATAGTATATAAAATTACTATAGAAGTTAAACTAGTTATTACTAAATACTATCTCTTAACCTAAGATTATTATAAATCCTAGTTAAAATAAGAAGTTAGTATTATTAATAAAAAACTATTAATAAAAATATAGAAACATACTTTTAAGAAGTTAAGTAGTAAAAATTTAAAGCTATAGTTAAAACACTTAACTTACTATTCAAGGTATTTATTAAGAGTAATAGTATTATTAGTAGAGGATTATTACTCTTATATAGTCTATAAGAAGTTAAATAATACTTCAGGTTAGTATATTAAGGCAAAATACGCTCTACGTACACACTATTTAATATACACTTTCTTAAATACCTTAAGCGTAATATAGATATCGAGAAGTACTAGCTTTTACCCTTAGTACTTTCAGTATAAATAAAAAGCATTACTATTAAGGCTTAAGATACTTCTATTAAATATAAAGGGGGTTATCTCTATAAGAGTAGTTTTAAACTTCGCCTTAAATAAAACCTTTTAGAGCTCTTTATCCTTATAGTATAAGAAAACAGTATTGAAGAAACTAAAAGTATTATTAGTTTATATACTTATAAAACTAAAATTATTATTAGTATAGTATAAGATAAAGAAATATAAGTCATATATCGATATCTCTATTCATAACTACTCCTTATAATACTTAGAATAAATTACCTACTAATAAATACTAGCTTTAATAAAACTATATAATAGTTTTATAATAATTATTATAAATCCTAGAGAATATTACTTCCTAAAATAAAATAAATAATTAGCTATAATATACCTTATAAGTTCTATTTTAGTTTAGGTATAGGCTTAAGTAATATTTCGAAACTATATTATTATACCTTTATGCTAGAAAAAAGCTAAGGCTATAGCTAAAATTAACTATTAGTTACTCTATTAGATTATTAGCAATTATATTAATATTTCGAATTTACTATTATTACTAAAACCCTAGATTATAAAATATAACTTCTTACATACTTTATCTATATCTTTATTCTTAATCTTGTTAATAGTATATAACTTAACATACTGATAACTTTTATAGAAAATAAGGTTAAACTAGATAATCTTAATAATACTATTAGTAATAATACTTTTATCCTTCTTTTTAATCAACTCTTTAAATAATAAACTTAGTATTATATTAACGTTTTGTATAGAAAGTAAAAGACAAGATTATATCTAACTATTCCTGAGTTATAAAATATACTATAAAACGAATCTTATATTTGAACTCTTAAATTAAAATAGTAACTAATCCAGGCTTTAGAAATATAACTACTCCTAGTAATATATCAAAGATATTACTAACTACTCAGGGAAATATAGGATTATTATTACTAATAATAGTACAGTTATTACTATATATAATAATAGTATTTTATAGTATTTAGTAGGTATTCTAAAGTTTTATAAAAAGAGTAGTAAATAAAAGTAGGGTACTATTATAAGAATATATATCTTTTTATAGTATTAGACTTCTAGTAGTAGTATTGGTATATATATAAAATAACTATTCATACTTAGTAATATGACTATTAATAGTATAGTTAGGAGTATTTATTTATCCTCGAAGTATAGTTTTATAACTATTACTTAGAACTCTTAAAAGCCTTAACGGAATTCGAGTATATATCTTTTATTATAGATAGTAATAAGCCGAAATAGGCTTTACTCACTTTATTTCTCTTATTATATATGGAGAAAAAACTAAAATGAAAGGTTTACTATGTATAAGATATCAAAACTATTATATATTACTAAAACTATATTAATAATATATTTAGTATAGATATAACAAATTTCTTCTATTACTTTCTATATAGTATAAGTATAAATAATAATATCTAGGGAAAAAGTAGAATTATCTATAAAATATAAGTATATACTAAAAACGAGTAATATAAGTATAAAGCTATTTAGCCTAGTAATATTATTAATTACCTTATATACTACCCAAAAAGATACCTCTCGAGGTAATATAGGGATTTTATCATAATAAATCTTATATACTTAGTTAAAGAAAGCAAAGTAATATTTAACTTTACTAATACTATTATATACTTTAATTAGTACTATTTACATTGTTAGTCCTATAATTTTACTTCTAATCTAAATTGTTCAGATTAAAATATTATTCCCGTATTAGTAACAATAAAATCCAAAAAGTCCTAGTAAAAGTTAATCTAGTATACTTTAAAAGTTTCCTATATTACTTTTACAAAGATATTTAATAAAAAGTAAATAGTATTAAATACTATAGTAATATTAATAATATAAAACACGGGGAAGCTATTAATATAGATAATATTAATAATAATTTTAAAATTCAACATGATATTATCTTGAATAGTAAAGTAAAAGTAGGAGGGGGTAGTATTACGCATCTAGTACTAGTAGTAATACTATTTAAGAACCTCGAAAACGTAGTATTTATTAGAGTTATAGCTAAGTCTATTATTAACTCTATATTCTATCTCTCTATATAAAAGGTAGTCAAAGGCTTAAGTAATCTCTAAATACTCTTATAACTCTATATTTTCTATTTATTATAGAAAGCTATTTTTAGAGTTTAGGTTTTATAACCTATATTAATTATACTCTAAATTAGTTAAACTTTAATACTAGAATATATAATATCTAAGCCTTTAGTAGCCTATATATCTCGGAGCTCTATATATTCTATATAATATAAAGTTAACTTTTCTAAAGATAAACTCTATTTTAATTATATAAATAGCAAAGTTCCCTACTTCTATAGAATCCGAACTTCCTATTATTATTACTATTTCTACTAATACTAGTACTATTTTCAGATACTATTTTGAACTCTTTATTCTTCTATAATTAA
Source organism: Colletotrichum trifolii (assembly GCA_004367215.1). Classification (NCBI taxonomy): domain Eukaryota; kingdom Fungi; phylum Ascomycota; class Sordariomycetes; order Glomerellales; family Glomerellaceae; genus Colletotrichum; species Colletotrichum trifolii. The sequence goes on along the minus strand of RYZW01000745.1, from coordinate 5,064 downwards.
TAGTTATATTACTCCCTAGAACCTATACTAATACTTTAGTATTGGTTTAATAGGTTATAAGCTTAGTTTCTATTTACTTCTATTTAACTAACTTTTAGTATTTAACCTGAAACCTATTTATTTTTTAACCTTTTTCGAAAAACTTCTTTTCAAACTTCTTCGAAAAACTTCTTTTAAAACTTCTTCAAAAACCTTTCTCTTTTTCGAATAGTTTCTTTCGAAAGTTTCTCTCTTTCTATAACTATGTAGCTAATTAGACTGAAAGATTATAAGGAGATTATACTAGTTAGGGTAGTAGGCTTATTACTAGGCTAATAAAAGAAATAGTTAAGTAGTAGAAGCTGAAAATTTTATTTATATTTAGAAGTCTTCTAAGACTTTTATAAACTAGTTTTATATATTATTTCCTAGAAACGTTATAAACTAGGAACCTTTATAAGTTATCTCCTAGAAACTTTATAACCTAGGAAGTTATAGGTTATCTCTTAGAAACTTAATAAGCTAGGAAGCTATAGGTTATCTCCTAGAGATTTTATAAACTAAGAAGTTAGAGGTTATCTCTTAGAGATTTTATAAACTAGGAATCTCTTTAGGTTATAAATTAGAATTATTATTACTAAAAAACTATAAAAAGATATCTTTTATAAGATTTAAATATTAGCTTTATAGTATTAATCTTTAACGTTTCAACTATTAAGCTATTACTTTTATTAATCCGCTAATTAATAATTTATTTACTAGAATTAGTCTTTAAATATCTTAATTCTATTATAGAATCTAGATTAATTCTTTTTTAAATAACTACTTTACTTATTAAAGTTATTTTAGAAGAAAACAAGTGATTCTAAAGTAATCTTTATTCCTAAGTTAAAAAGACCTTAGAACTACAGTATTTAGTCTATTTATATAAAGGTTTTACTTATTAGTAAAGATATCTATATTAACTTAACTAAGTTTATTTTAGCTAAGAATACTAATAAATATAAAAATGCTTGAAGTGATATTTAGTTAAATTATGAAGATAGTTTCTTAAGAGTTATTAGGAATAATTTAGATATTTATATAGTATTTAACTATTTAAAAAGACTTTATAAACTAACTAATTTTTCAAATAAGTTGCTTATTTATAAAGAACTTTTTAATATAGTTTTTAATAGTTTCAAGTCTATAGAAGAGTTTCTGAATAAGATTTAAAAGTTTATTTATAATTTATCTTTTAATAGAGTTAAGTTACCTAATTAAGTAGTTTTAGCTCATATCCTAAATAGTTTAGATAAAAGTTATAAAGATTTTATTATTTTAGTAACTTAGAGTCTTAGAATTAATAAAGACTTTTATGAGTTAGATTTTCTATTTTCCAATTTATTAGATAAATTTAGAAGAAAGAATAGTATTTTTTTAATTAACTTTACTTCTAAGAAAAAGATCTAAAAGCTAATTAAAATCTCTAAGTTTTAACTAAAAACTAAGAAACCTTAGAAGAAATAGAAACGTATTTTCTATAGTTATTATAGAAAAACTAATTATACTAAAGAAAGCTCTTTTAGTCTTTATCCTGAAAAGTCTCTTAGTTAAGTTAAATCTAAAAAGAACTTTTCTTCTATAAAGAAAAAGGAAAAAGATAAGATTTCTTTAGAAAAGGTTAATATTACTTTTTAAAATATTCTAGTTATTAAAAAGATTTCTGAAGATTTTTTATAACAAAGTTCTTCTATTAAAGAAGAAGAAGAAGAAGATAAAGAAGATAGTATTAAGTTTAACAATATAACTATAACTTGACTTCTTTTAAAAAAAGTCTTTATACTAATATTATTTTAAGTTCTTTAATTTCTGAAAAGATTTAAGAAACTAGGAGTTTTGATAATAGGAATAAGACTAGAATAGTTTCGTTTTATGTTAATACTAGGACTACTATTTATATAGTTAAAAATCATATTCTTTTATCTAATAAAATAAGAGGTTTAAAACCTATTAGGTAGGGAAATACTAAAGAGATTATCTTAACTCTAAAGAATAACTCAAAAAGCACTCTTAATAAAGTTAAATATCTTTTAAGTAATTTCTATTTTATATTATAGTGAGGTATTAATCTATTAAGTTAATCTAAACTTAACTCTATTAGAATTTTATCTATCTTTTTTAATAAACTCACATTTCTTTTATTTTAAAAGAGATAATTTTTTACTTATTAGAATTGAGGTTAATAACTTATATAAGTTCTAGATTCCTATTAATAGTAATAAAGACATAGTTCTTTTAATTATTGATAAAAGTACTATTAACTTAAAACTCTAGTATAACTAAATAGGTTATACTAGTAATATTATTAAGTTAATTAAGAATACTATTAATAATATTAGTTATCGATATAGTAAAAGTAATAAACTACCTACTTGTAAAATTTACCTAAAAGGCAAGTTTACTAATAAAGTTAATAAAGATTTAAATATTTTTAAGAAGTTTAAATATCTTGATTATATTAGTTTAGATTTATATAGACTTATTACTCTAGGAACTTATAATTACTATAAGTATTTTATCTTATTTATAAATAAGTATAGTTGATTTATCTAGGAAAAGTTATTAAAAACTGAAAGTTCTGAAGAAGTCACTTCAGCTTTTAAAGAGTTTATTAATATAACTCATAATAATAATAATAATTTAAGAATTGAAGAGGTTAATACTAATAGTAGCTCTTAATTTTTAAATAATAGAATACAAGTTATGTATTTCAATAATAGTATTATTCATAATATAAGACTACTATTTAATTATAAACTAGATAGGTTAATTAAGAAAGCTATTAGAACTATTATTAATAAAACTAGAGCTTTCCTCTATAATTCTAGTCTTCTATTTTTTTGGGAGGGTTTAGCTATTTAAAATGCTATATATCTATATAGTAGAATACGATATTCCTCTATTAAATTTAGAACTCCTTATAAATTGAAGAATAAAATAAAACCTTTTGTTTCTAATATAAAAATATAGGTAAATCTCTATTACTATATGATTAAATATAAGTATTCTAAGAAATTAGATCTGAAGTCTAAGAAAAGGGCTATAATTACCTATAACTTTAATACTTATTTAGTTTGGGACTTTTTATATCGAAATATTATATAGTCTAGAGATATTATAGTTTTAGAGAACTAGTTTAATTCTTAACTTAAAGAAATTTAACTATTTTTAATAATACTATTCTTTTAGTATTTACTTCCACTAAGTTTAGTTAACTTAGTATAAAAATAAACTTAACTATTTTAATCCTAAATCATTTTTGAATCTAGTTAAAGTTAAGTCTAGTAGAGTCTTTACTAAAGATACTAATTTACCTCTTTTTCCTAATAAAGTTATAAATAGTGATAACTTAGTTCTTTATCCTATTAAGAAACTAAATAGTTATTCTATAACTTATCCTAATAGTTTTATAGAAAGTAATAAGAATCTTAAAAAGTCTACTATTTCTATAGAAATTCTTTCTTCAAATTAGAAATTAAGAAAAAACTATAAAAGCTATTTATATAAAGAGAATATATTCCTTATAATTGAAGACTATCTTTTTTAGTTCTTTATACTAATTCTAATTAATATAACTTTAATATGAACTTATTTATAGATAAATATAGAAACTTTTATATAGTTTCCTATATTCTATTCATTAATATTCTCTTAGAACTGATTACCTTTTAAAATACTATAAGTTCTTATATTAGTAAAAACTGGATTTAAGCTATAAATAAAGAGGTTAGGTTTATTAAGTTTATAGAAGTTTAGATTATTATACTTCTTCCTAGTATTTCTTTATTTTAAAGAATAATATTAATATACTAAGGGGTAGATAGGTCTATAAAATTAAGCTTAATAATTAGGATCCTGAAAATCCTATATATAAGGCAAGATGGGTTGCATAAGGTTCTAACTAGTATTTTGGTATTGATTATTTAGAGATTTTTAGTATAACTTGTGAGCCTGAAAACTATTGATATTTACTTATAATCTCTATATACTATAACTGGATTTTAATCTAGTATAATATTACTATAGTTTTTATTTATACTAAAGTTAATAAAAAGATATATATTAGGTTACTTACTAGCTATATCTATAATAAAGATTTAAAGAGTTTAGTTTTTAATAAAAACTATAAGAATTAGTCTCTTGTCGATTTACTTAATAAGGCTTTATATAGGTTAAAATAAGGCCTTAGGTTATAGTATTAATACTTTAAATTGATTTTATATAAAATTAGTTTTAAAGTTTCTCTTTATAATAAAGGAATTTTTATTCTTAATATTACTCTTAAAAGAAAGAAATACTTAGCTATTTCAGCTTGTTATATTAACAATATACTATTAAAAGCTAATAATTCTATAACTTTAGAGTATATTTGTAATACCCTAAAAAATATAAAAATTCAAGATTTAGGAAAACTCACTTTTTCTTTAGGTAATGATTTAGTTATCAACTGAAAACATCGAGTATTAGAAAAGAATCAGTTTAAATATACTAATAAAATTCTTACGAGATTTAATAAAAAAGACATTTATAGATTTAATATTCTTATAGATGATAAATCTAAATTTATTAAAAATAAAAATACTACTTTAAAAGAAGATATATTAGAATTTTAAAAAGAAGTTGGAGCTCTATTATATTTAGCTTTAAAAACTAGGCTAGATATAGTTTTAGTTATTATAACTATATCTAGACTTTCTTCAAATCCTTCTAAAGAACATTTTATTACCCGTAATAGAATATAGGGTTATTTACAAAAGAACCCTAACTAAAAGTTAATTTATAATTATAGTAATATTAATATCTTTAATTTATTTAGGTTTATAAACTCAGATTAGGTAAAAAGCTTAAATAATAGAAAATCTACTTTAGCTCATATATTTTACCTAGATCTTTATAATATTATGAGTTATAGTTCTATAAAGTAAAAAATAGTAGTTTTATCTATTTATAAAGCTAAATATATAGCTCTAGTAGAAGCTACTAAAGAAGCTATTTATTTATATAATAATTATAGCTTTATTAATATTACTTTAGGATTCAGGG
>RYZW01000743.1:0-16640 GCA_004367215.1 Colletotrichum trifolii | reverse complement strand
CCTGGCGACACCCGTCGCTAGCCGTAGCTAAGTGCCGTGGCAGTAGTGCTATACCGTAGATCTAGAGCCTTACGTGCCTACGCGTAGGCATGTAACGTAATAATAATAATAATGAATACTAGACCCTTTTGTACTTGTATGACGAGATCATGTATGGTGTGTGTTACCCTCTGGATTAACTAATACTGATTAGTGGTTGACTTATCTGTTATTACTACTGTAGATTAGTAAGGTTTTTTATGCGAGAAGAAGTGATTACGACCTCTTACCTGAAAAGTATAAGTAAAGTGAGAGATTTACTTGAAAGCTAAAGTAAGAAAAGAGATTATGAGTATTGACTTGGATGCTTTATAGATATTATTTTGTTTTTATCCCTGGTGAAGTGCTTTTGAGTTAATGTGTTAACTTTACTTTATGAAATGCTGAAAGTGTATGCTATGCTCTTTAGTGCGTATTAGAGAGTATTTAGTGAACGTAATAATAACCCCTTTAGGAGTACTTGGGATTTGTAGTATCCCTATTCTTTTTTCTCGAGAAACTTCTGTGATTTCTCGAAAAATCCTTGAGGAGGTTATTTTGAGATAGGTTTTTACTATAGCTAGAGATAAGGTGCCTTAGTAGTTATTACTGAGATTTAAGTTAGGCTTTTAGTAATGGTTTACTGGAGTAATAACTTTTGCTTTCTTGAGAGATTTCCCTTTCTTGAGAGACCTTTATGGTATGCGGGATTTATGTTATCCTGCGCCTCTTATGCTTTCTTGAGAGATTTGTTAGATTTTCCCTTTCTTGAGAGACCTCTATGGTATGCGGGATTTATGTTATCCCGTGCCTCCTATGCCTTCTTGAGAGACTTGCTAGACTTTCCCCTTCTCGAGAGATATCTATGGTATACGGGATTTATGGTATCCCGTGCCTCCTATTTCTTGAAAACTCTTCTCTTTTGCCCTCTGAGGCCCTTGTGGCCTTGCTACCCTCTGAGCCCCTGAGGCCTCGCTCCTGAAGGTAGTGGCCATGCCTTCTGAGGCCCCCCGTGGCCTTGTTGCCCTCTGAAACCCCTGTGGCCTCGCTGACCTCTGAGGCTTCCGTGGCTTTGCTGCTATCTGAGGCCCCCGTGGCTTCGCTCCTGAAGCCTGTGAAGTACTTTCTTCTGCTGATATTAATAGCCTTACTGATATCTGACCCCCCCGTGGTCTTACTCCCGAAGCCTATATGCCTTTATAGTGGCCTCCCCCGATTACCCTGAAGACTACCCCTCGAAAAGAGCCCTAAGGCTATGGTTGAACCCTATACTTAGCCTTAAAGGTACTCCGAACTGTGCTTTAAAGAGGTTTATTGAGGGGTTTGAATAGTTTGAACTATATGGAGGGATAAGGGGAATAAGTGGCTTAAGTAGAGTAAATAAAAAAGGGGTATTTAGATGTTATTAGGTAAGGGGTAAAAGGATTGCTTTTTGATGCTGTTTTATACTTGTTATCTATGCTGTTTTTAATAGTGTTTTTGGTATGCGATTATAGTGTTTTTGGTACTGGTTTTTATATGTAAATAGAGGCGTATGGGGCGTACGGTAAAAAGAAAAGTTGCTAGTGTTGGTAATGCTATGCTGTAAGGTATGTGTTAACGCCTAAGGCGTGTACGCCTCTGTACGTATACGGTATACGTGTCTATACGCCCTATAGGCGTAGGGCATACGTGGCCGTATGCCCTCATCCCCCCTGGCGACACCTGTCGCCAGCCGTAGCCGAGTGCCATGGTACCTTGTAGATCTAGAGCCTTACGTGCCTACGCGTAGGCACGTAACGTAATAATAATAACAACGAATACCAGACCCTTTTGCACCTGTACGACGAGATCACGTACGGCGTGCGTTACCTTCCGGATAAACTAATAATAACTTATATTTCCTCGTCTTATATTATATTAATAATAATTTTAGCTTTATAAATATATAAACTAATAATACCTTTAGTCTTTCTAATACTACTTTTTTATACTATAAGGATAAAGAGCTCTAAAAGGTTTTATTTAAAATAAAGCTAAAGATAACTTTTATAATAACTACCCCTCTAGCATTTAATAGAAATATCTTAAGCCTCAATAGCAATACCTTCCACCTATACTAAAAACACTAGGGGTAAAAACTAGTACTTCTTAATACTTATACTATACCTGAAATATTTAAGAAAATATATATTAAATAATATATATAAGGAGTATATCTCGCCTCGATATATTAACCTAAGGTATTATTCGATTTCTTATATGCTGTATAAGAGTAATAACTTTTAGCTAATAATACTACTACTCTAAACAAGTACTTTAAGTAGTAAATTAAGTACTTTAACTATAACCTTAACTTCATACTACTTAACTTCTTAAAAATATACTTCTATATTTTTATTAATAACTCTTTTATTAATAATACTAACCTCTTATCTTAATTAGGATTTATAATAATCCTAGGTTAAGAGATAATAACTAGTAATAACTAGTTTAACCTCTATAGTAACTTTATCTACTATTCTTCTACTAAAAATAAAAGAATTACTAAGAATATACTTATTTTAGAGATTTATACTATAATAGCTAGTATAGACTTTACATATACTATTACTATAATACTTAAGAAAATCCTTAAATACCAAAACCTCCCTTATATCCTAATGATTATCTATATTAACTTATACTTATTCTATAAATACTTTGTAAAACTTAGTACTACTAAAGAGAAATATCTAATGATTAATATTATAATATTAAAGTAATTATATAAATACTACGAGTTTTATAAAGTATAGTAGATTAATAGAAACGATAATATCACTAATACTTTTACGAAAAGTACCCTAAACTATACCTTAGAGAGATTTATTAATTTGAATTATATAATTATTTAAATAGAGGGATAGGTGATTTAAGTAGAATAGATAATAAAGGGTATTTGGATATTATTAGGTAAGGGGTAAAAGGATTATTTTTAACACTGTTTTATACTTACTCTCTATACTGTTTTTAATAGCGTTTTTAGTATATAATTACAAGTGTTTTTAGTACTGGTTTTTATATATAAATAGAGGTATATAGGGTATATGGCAAAAGAAAAAGTTACTAGTGTTGGTAACGCCATACTGCAAGGCATGCGTTAATGCCTAAGGTATGTATGCCTCTGTACGCATGCGGTATACGTGTCTATACGCCCTATAGGCGTAGGGTATACGTGGCCGTATGCCCTCATCCCCCCTGGCGACACCTGTCGCCAGCCGTAGCCGAGTGCCATGGCACATCGTAGATCTAGAGCCTTACGTGCCTACGCGTAGGCACGTAACGAAACAATANCATAAGCATGTAACATAACAATAACAACAACGAATACCAGACCCTTTTGCACCCGTACGACGAGATCACGTACGGCGTGCGTTACCCTCCGGATAAACCAACAGGAATGGACCGCCAGACAATGGCCGTCGAGGGTCGTCGAGCGCTAAGAAACTGTCAGCACCGCACACAGAGACCGTCGACACCTCCCGCTCTCGGCACATCGTGTCTTGGACGTGCAGCAGCTCCGAAGCCAACGATCGAGCTGCCGCCGAACCTTGGCAGAATCGGGAACCAGGCCGGAGGGCATCCGCGCGTAGGGCAAAGGCTTGGCCCGGAACAACCAAGCTACCGACGGTTCCGTCAGCCCGCGTGGGCGATCTCCAGGCACAGCCCCGCGGGTTATGCCGAAGAATGTGCGACATGGCAGACGGCGGGCCCAGAACAAAAGGACAGATGGAGGTGTCGACGGACGGGCGATTTGTTGCGTACGAGACTACGGAGTCACGAGGAGTATGTCCCCTGGCGTCCCGCGCCCACGATTGACCCTGAGCCAAAGACGGCTTCTCGGGGGCGTGCTGGACGCGAATAACTTCAATGCATCTCCAACGGCGTGTTCACACATACAAATCGGCCAAAGTACACGAGCGTTGTGCCAAGCCAACGGGAACAGAGCACTAACCGGGTACAGACGGAGAAGGCCACCTGCTCAAAGACCAACCACCAAAATGGCCTCAAGACGACTGGAAATAGCATTCTGATCGGGATCTTGGCAGAGCGTCGCCTTGGACGAACGCGGACGCTGGCGGCGGCCGTCAACATGCCCATTGTGATTGTGATTGTTGCAGACAGCACCAGATCTCGGCACGTCAACGGGGGTTCTCGTCGGGTCTTCTGGAATCTCGGATCGAGAGACTCGTCCATTCCCGTCCACCGCTTTCCTTTTGGCCCTAAACGGCTTTGCGTCAAAATGGAAAAGGGAAGCTGCGAGTCGACGTGCCGGGCACCTTCCCTTTGTTGTGTGCGAACAACACCTGTCCAAACCACCACTCCTGTTCCATCACCAACCAGATCTCTATTCTCGTGACAACATTGTTTGTCCCGTTCGTACAGGCAAACAACACCGGCGGAAGGGACGTGATATATCCATCATCTTCTCGGCTGCGACCGATCCGATTTGGGCGATCCCTTGACTCAACACCACGCCCTGGCAGGAGAAGCCCACACAAAGAAGAAAATAAGAAAAGGGAGGACACGCCCCCTTTCTGGAGCCACACCGAGAGGCAAGACGAGCCGCCAGTGAAACCACCACCACCACCACCACCACCATCACCACCACCCACGTCCGTTTTCATCCAAATCGGCCGCCACGATGCATTCCTCGCCAAGCCCCGAGCAAACAACCGCCCGCACGCCGACGACAGCATGTCGACCCGATTATGAAATCAACATCGTTACGCAGTCCCCCCGTCCGCGGTCCGAAGTCGCCGTGACCACCCAGACCGTCAACGGCCTCCTCCTGCGCACCCTCGCGCTGCTGCAGACGGCCCTGTCCGCGGCGACCCTCCACAGGGCGCTCGCCTTCGCGGACCGCGCGCTGGAGATCGCGTCGCAGAATCGTCGCTTCGACCTCGAGCCGCGCGCGCATCTGTACCGCGGCCACGTGCTCCGGGCCGCGGGTCGCTGGCGCGCTGCCCACGCGGCCTACGTGCGGGCGGCGAGCGTCAGGGGCGTCGGATACGTTGGAACGAATATTTCGCAGTTGACGCTGGAATGTCTGGAGATGATGCAGTTTGCAGACGATATGAAGATGAAGGAGGAGGCGGAAGAGGCAAGGGAAGCGAAGGAGACGGAGGCCAAGGACACGAAGAGGGCGAAGGAGGCGAAGGACATGAAGAAGGCAATGGAGACGAAGTCAACGAGCAAGAGAAAGGAGAGGGGCCCGCGGATGGTCAGGTTCAGTGCCATCGAGGAGAGGACGGTCAGCCCGCCTTGTATCGACGAGAACAGACGGCCCGGCCACCGCGCGGGCGGGATGTACTTCCTGCTGGACGAGAGCGGCGAGGTCGTCAGCAGCCGCGACAGTCTGCCCGACCTGAGGTCCGCTCGGGGCAGACGGTCGATCAACACGTCGCCGACTGTCTGACGGCCGGGGGACGGTGCACGAGGTCAAAGGCGGTCTCGATGTCAGGAGGGACCGGGATACCAGAACTTGAATGGCCTGCTTTGTTGGCACCCAGTTCCAATCAGTTCCAGCTCCTGCTTCTGTAGTCTCAAGCCTACTTTATTGATACCCAGTTTCAATCAATTCCTTCAGCTCTCTCTGTTCCCGGAGTCTTTGACGCCAGGCGCAGTCGTTTCTCACGCAGTTGCTGTGCAACACCAGGCTTTGTCCACAAATGGGCCAAAGGGATGGAACTCCCTTCAAACTGCTTTGGACAGGAAGAAGCATCTGGCCATCTGCCGACAAGTCATTGTAGACGGTATGGCTAGGACGGAGGTCGTCCATCTCTATAGAAGTCAACGTGTCCTTGGAGCTGTGGCTTTGACAAGTTTTTCCTTTTCTTCTTTCACTTCCAGCCATCTACTGATCTACCGATCCTCTCCGTTCCATCTGATTCTTTGTATCTTTAGGAACCATGGCTGGGAACGACACCACGCCGGGGAACCAGTCTCCCGACAGCAGACCGCGTAGTCGGTCCCCGTCGGGGGATGGACAGCCTGACCTCGTAGCCACGGTGCCTCCCGATGCCGCCGCGAGTCTCAATTCCGAAGCGCACGATGCTCGTTTGCAGTCTCCGTCGCCTCCCGCAGCTGAAGTTGCCAAAGGTCCAACCCAGACGCCGCCGGTTGCGCACGACGACGGTCTCTCGCAAGACTCGCCCTCTCCCAGGCGCCAGCACAACGCCACAAGAGCCTCGGAAGATCCTGCAGGAACGCCGACATCAGGAGGGGACGGCCCAGCGTCTGCCGGAACAAACCCCGACCCGGCGGCAGACGGTGCCTTTTCCGAGGCACATTTCGTGATCCACAGCATCGATGACCCCCGCGACTCGCCCGAAGAAGGCTCGGAGCAGTCGTCCTCGGAACCGGAAGACGGCCTCGGGACCCAGGCGTTTTTCGAACGCACGATGGCGGTGCTTCGCCAGCAGGCAGGCCAAGATTGGTACGGCTCGGACGAGTCCTTTGCCGCCTTTCAACCGCCCCCGTTCGGCGGCGGACCTCCTCCGCCCAACCCCCGTCCCGACTTCTCCGCCTACAGCATCGACAGCCAGGTGATCGAGTCGGACGACGAAAAGACGCCCATCGCAGACCCGGGCGAAACCAAGACCCCGGGCCTCAGCATCCCCGTCAAGGTGCCGCCGCCGGGGTCGCACCAGCGGCTGCGGCTCTTCGTCCGGCCCCAGCGCCTCGTGGACGCCGAGGTCCGCGACATCGTCAACCTCTACAACGAGCTCTTCTCCGTCTGCGACGAGACAAAGGAGTCGCTGCTGCCGCAGACGTACCGGTACCCGGACTACACGCGCGACGAGGCGGCCCGCCGGCGCAAGGCCGAGTTTGAGCAGAAGACGGGGGAGAGCATGTCGGCCGACGACTTTTACTCCGTCTTCGACCTCGAGACGTCGACGGACGGCATGCACTTTGCGCTGCAGGAGTGGATGCAGGGGCGCAACTGGATCAAGGTCGACTACGTGAACCGCATCATACACCAGATTGGGCGCATGATGTACACGTCCGCCCAGGAGGAGGCGCGGCTGCGCTTGCGCACCAAGATGGAGAGCGACTATCTCAAGTCCAAGCTCAAGGACTGCGAGAAGCGGTGCGCCAGGGCGAAGGAGCAGCGGGAGCGAGCGGACAAGTCGGACAAGTCGGAGAAGCCAGGGGAGCCCGCGAAGCCCGCGAAGCCTGCGAGGCAAAAGGACGAGGGCAGCATCATCGCCAACATTCGCAATAGCTGGCAGAGGGTCGGGGAGCTGCTGGGGTTCCAGGACGACTACATCCGCACGAGGATGCATCTGTGGGCGGACGCGAAGGAGGTCGGCACGAGGATGGCCGAGAGCTTCGAGGCGTGGGTTCGGCTGCACCGCGACTTCATCAGCCTGCTCGACGAGCGGCGGGAGCTGGAGAACGGTATCGAGGGCGATGAGGGCATCTACGTGGATGACTTGGAGCGGCTGCGGGACGTCGACGACCGACTGCACCAGCTCTTTCGGGACCTCCGTTTCTGGCTGCGCGATCGTGTCCGGAACGTCGTCGACTGGATCAGGCTGGACGGCGAGGACACCGACAGGACCATGGAGGGGCTCGAAGCCATGCAGACCAACTTTCCGCTGGAGGAGGGCATCCTCATCGAGGCCTTTGACGGCCTCAGGAGCACCGCGGACGCCGAGTATGCCAAACGTCGGGAACAAGCCAGGTCCGCGGCGGACGCTCGCCCAGCCACGTCTCCCTTCTCTGCGAAAGCGCCAGCATCACCCCCGGCCATCATAGAAGAAAGCTGGGACCGCATCGACTACGTGCGCCAAGCCCACGACCACACCCGCGCAGACTCGGACGCATCGATGGACGTGGCAAGCGGCGAATCGACCGCCGCCTCGGACGCCCTCGCCGGCCTCCCCAGCCAGCTCGCCACCGCCCGACCCCCGACGGCGCCCTGCCCCCAATGCCCCGCCCTGATCCAGGACCTCGACGAGTGCAGGGCGGAGCTGGAGCACTGCCGCCGCCAGCTGCAGACGATGACGGACGAGCGCGACACGGCCGAGACGGCGCTCAGCAACACCCGCGACGACGACTACGAGGCGGCCATCGCCAACGTCCACGCCTACCGCGACCTCGTCCACGTCGAGCTGTACGACTCGCTGCAGTACTTTAACCAAATGTTCGAGTCGCAGGCGACGCGCGTCGCGGAGCAGAGCAGCCTGCTCGAGGAACCGCTGCGGCACGTCGCCGGCGGCCAGGTGCCCGACGACGTCGCGGCAGACTTGCAGTACCTGAACGGCTCCGTCGGGCGGCTGGGCGAGGCGGCGCTGCTGATCCAGAAGAAGCTCGACGAGCGGCTGAGGTACATGGACGACACCAAACGGCGGCGCTTCGAGGAGATTGAGCGGAGCGACTTGCTGCGGCACCAGCGCCAGGAGAACACGATCCGCGCCCTGCGGATGCAGGTCGACGACCTGTCGAGTTTTGTCCAGCGGGAGATGGAGCACGACGCCGAGAAGAACATGCGCCTCGTCCACCGGCTGCGCGACCAGATGAAGGCCAAGACGGACAAGTTGCGGGGGCAGGTCGACGCCTACAGGAAGGAGCTCAGGAGGCAGCGGGCACAGATCAAAGCGGACGAGGAGGAGCACGGCAAGACCGAGAAGGCGGCGACCGAGCTGGCCAACAAGGACGCCGAGCTGGCGAAGCTCGAATCACAGGTTCACGCGCTGGAGAAGCAGCTGGAGGAGGCGAGCGAGAAGAACGAGAGCGCCGAGAGCGCCAACAGCAAGCTCGACAGGCAGGTCAAGGATCTCCAGCTCAAGATCGAGGAGCGCGTCGAAACGGAGCGGTGGAACATTTGGGGAGACGACGGCTCTTCTGCCCTACTGCAGGGTGCCACTCGCGAGAGCCAGCAAAAGGTGGCCCAGCTGCGCAGGGAGCTGCTCGAGGCCATCATCAGGGTGCAGACGGAAGGCATGAGCATGGCGCACGAGAGAGAGAGGAGGAGGAGGAGCCTGCGATCGACTCTGCTCGGTTGCTTCACGTCGACGCACGGCCAGCGCCGCGGCCGCGAGAACATGTCACTCGAAGAGGTGGAGCGCGAGCTGGCCGAGTCGGCGCAGATGAGGCCCTTTTGGCGCATCGTCGACTTTCAGCGCAAGAGGGCCCTCGCCGTGTCGGCCCTCCGGCGCGAAGACTGGACGGGCGCCGCGGCCCAGATCGACGCGCTCAAGGCCTTCAACAAGCCGAGCCCGCCGTGGGTCAACGAGGTGCAGGCACAAGAGGTGGCGCGGTCCATCAAGTATCTCGAGACGCTCTCCACGCTCAAACTCGCGCTGCACCACCGGGCCGACGACCGCGAGGTGGCCTCCAGTCTCATGGAGCAGGCCAGGCGGTCTTTCCAAGAGGCAGACGAGTTGTCCGCGCATGACGACTCGGCCGTCGCGTGGCGGTCCCTCAGGGAGAGCCTGAACCATGACCTAGACGACGCCACGGGCCGGGACGGCGGATGCGGCTGCAGGTTCAAGTCTCGCAAGTGCCACAAGCATCAAGCGGACGACAGGAGATTCCACCACGTCATGGAGGTGGAGGGCGAGGGCGACGTCGAGATCACGCAGGAAATGTCCAACATACTCGCGGGGCACTGATCGGGCGAGGTCGAAGCCTGCAATGGCAAATCGGGACTTGGGCGTTGGGCTTGATTGGCGAACGATGGTGAATGCCAGTAGCATGTTTTTGTGATTTATTTGTCTTTGGTGATTCGTCATCTCGGAATTCTTGGCAATATATTGTTGTCTCTCGGGACTAATTACCGTGTGTGATTCTCGGACTGCACGAGGCACAGTTGCGTCTGGCGTCTCGCGCCCGCCCGTCCGCGCGGCCAGCTGAATCATGTGTTTCCCCGTCGACTGGGCCTATGTGATTGCATCGTTGGCGGTTTCATATGGGCGAGTGCAGGGTGGACGTTGGAATGGAGGTGTGGAATCTGGCAGATGGACGTCGTCGTCGTCGAATTACATGTTGGTGGGGGACTGATGTCGGTACTTGCTGCACAAGAAAAAGTCAAAAACGATAACGATAAGTGAAGTGGGGTCGCTGGACGATCAGATAGCGGGTACTTTTGGGCGCTGCAATTATGCGCCGCGGGAAAAGTGACGCCTTATCGCGGCAGCCGTGCGCGGCTTCCCCGGCCAGGCGCAGTCACCCGCGCGGGTATGTCAGACTTAATTGCTGGCTGTTGTACCCTTGTACCCTGTCCCCTGTGCCCTTCCTTGTACCTTGTACCCACACATCCAAAGCAGATCAATTCCCAAAACTATTCGACGTTATCAGCGCCATCTACAACATGACTCTGGCTGGCAGGCCTGGTACGCATGCTCGCCAGCCTCTTGCGCCTCTTCCCGCTTGCCGTGCCTGGCCATAGGCTACTTTCGTCCGCGTACAGGTAGCAGGCGAACCTTGTCTCGGGAGCGATCGCCTCGAGCTTCATCTCTCCCATCTGCATCCACGACAGCGCCCACGTCAACTGTCTCAGCCCAACTTGCATGGCAGCTTGCGACATGTGACGAGGTGGCATCCCACGATCCATCCGGGAAGCGACCGCAGCACCCGTAGCTCAGGATACAGGTGCTGACAGGGACGCCGTACGAAAACAGACCTGCGCCTGGCGTGCTTCAAGACCTGTCGCCTCCCACCAGCCAGACCACGTGGGATGCACCAACTTGGACCTGGTTTTTTTCCCCGCCAAAGTGCTCTGCCTCGAGGAGTTGACTTCTGCCAAGCCCAAGACCAGCGCTCGGGGCCCTTCTAGGTATTGTAAGCGACTGCTTGCTGCGTATAACCATGGACGACACTTGGCGATGCGCCAGTCCTGGGTCTGACCTACATGCCTAGCACTGGTCCGAATCCGGCCAAGACGCGTGGACCACGATAGCTATCGCGGCGAGACAGTGTCTTCATCGACGGCATGCTGCTGTCTCGCGCAAAGGTGCCAGTTCTTCGGGCCCTCGAAGCAGAAGCGAGAGAACTGGCAAGTCGTTGCTACGGAGTCGGCAGATGAGCAGAGAGTCTGGAACGCGATGCTGTGCGGCGCCATGGCACAATACCTTGCCACGGCGATACCTCCGCATCCCACCTCGGAGCGGCTGTTTGCCCGTCTGGCCCCAGCCAGCCGGCTCCAGTGCGACCGACCGACGAGGAAAAGCCCTACGCTCCGTCCGTACCGACACTGCCTCTGTGCGTCGTAATCACGCATCACCACCGCCTCCTCCTTCAGATTGATTAGATGGGCTGACATGGCCGCCCTTGATTGGCCAGCCCAGTCGTTTGACTCTTACTACACCCGTCGCCTTGTGCTGCTCCTTTGGACTCTGGCCAACTGCGGCTGGTTCAGCAACGACATGGCGTCCGGGTGTTGGTGTGGGCGTCGTCACCAATGGGACACGATCTGTGGGTGAAAATGGCATGTTCACCTAATCTAAGCTAGTAGCCCTGGTAACCTAATATATATATATATATAGTACACTACCTTGTATAGCGTGGTACTATAGTTAGCCCCCCCTAAAATATAGCGACATCCTTGTTACTGTTTACTAAGTAAAGCTAGTTATTAAATTTAGCTACCTATTTACCTAGGATACTATTTCCTATAATATTAATACTAGTATTTTAGAGGAGTTCTATCTACTATATCTATCTAGCTATATTTCGGATATCTAGGTTAGTAATCTTATTAAAAGCTATATAAAATTCTATAACTTAGTATTTCTTCTCTATATCTATAAACTTTTAAAGCTTATTAAGTATTCTTTCTCTAGTAAAATTAGAGAAGTTATATATATTACTAATAGTATTATCTCTTTTATTAATAGGTTATATAGTTTTAGTAATATTACTAGTATTATTAATAGGTTATATAATATAAACCTCTATTTTATTATTATTATCTTTAGAATCTAATATATCTATATAGGCTATAGAAATTTTATTATTAATATTTATATTTTAGGTTTTAGTTATATTAATAGTATTAAATTTATCTTTTAGTATTATACTAATTTAATAAGTAGGTTTAGAGAAATTAGTTATTTTACTAAGATTTCTATTATTTATAAACTTTATAAGATTACCCTAGTAAATATTATTTATAATCTTTACTATTAATCTTAAAGTATTATATTCTACTCCTGAATATTTAGTCTATAACTTAGTAATATTACTTTTAATAATATATATAGTAACTTATACTTCTAATTTATCTATTTTACTATTTACTAGAAAATAAATAGTTATTTTCTTATAAAAAGTATAGGAAGATTTAGTTTCAGTTATCTTTATAGCTAGTACTTTAACTAGGTCTAATATTTATTATTATACTTTAGGAGTTATAATATTACGAATATATCTAGATTCTATAAGTTCTTTAGTAAAATTAATCTAATTAGTTTATTTACTAGTTTAGTTACTTTTACTTATTAGTATTAAGGTATTAGATCTATTAAGAGTTCTTATAGTATTTTTATTAGTAATCTTCTAGGGTATAGGGGTTATACTAGGTATCTTAGACTTAATCTTAAGTTTTCTATATTTACTAGGTATAACTTTAGTAGATAATTATCTAGGTTTATATTTAGTTAGGCTACTATTATTTATAGAAGTAGATTAGCTTTTCTTAACTAAGTTATTAGATAATATTATTTTAAAAGTATCTCTATTAAATAATAGCTACTATTTTGTGATTTGTTTATTAAAGTATATAGTAGGTTGACTACTTAGTACCTAGTATATATTTTCTTCTAACTTATTAAGTTATTCTCTATTTACTATATCTACTAGATTCTCAGAATTACTATTACTAGTACTATTATAATCTAAGTTTATATTACTAGTAATATAGATTAGTTATTTAATAGATTATCCTAGTTAAACTTTAGAATTATTAAGTATATAATAAATTTTAGTAAAGTAAAACGCGAAACCTTAGGGTTATAAGATATATAAAAAGAAAAAAAGTTTTAATTTTAATTTTTTATTAGATATATATTAAATATTAATTTTTAATAAAGTTTAGTTAAATAAAATAGAAAGAATAGGTTGTTTTTATTTAGAAAATAAGTATAACTTGATTTTTTAGTTAGTAGAAAAAGTTAATATAAAGTAGAAGTTATTATAATTATATATTATAATTATTTTTTCTATTACTAGGTTTTAGATTACTATACTTGAAAAAGGTGTTCTAGAATCTGGTTTTTAGGTAATTATTTATTATAATTAGAGTCTAGGTGCTTGAATCTAGCTAAATATTAGGTTATCTTGTCTATTAGATATTAGGCTAGGATTAATTCAACCTCTTTAGTTATATTTATAATAAGTAAGATCTATAATAGAACTTATTTATAAAGGTTAAGACTAGTAATTAGCTTAAGATAGTTAACTAAAATAATATTATATATTTTCTAGTTAGTTAGGAACTTTAATTAGTAGGTTAATTTGCTAATTCTCTTAGTAATTCTGAAAAGTCTTACTATTTATATACTATACTTATATCTAACTACTATTATTTATAGAATTAAATATCTTTAGTATAGTTTTAATATAATTTTATCTCTAATATTAAAGAATCTTATAGTATACTAATAGTTATAATAGTACTTTATTATTATACTTATAATTACTAATATATTATATATATATAATCTACTATTATAGGTTTGTTCTACTAGAGTTGTAGTATTGAGGAGTATTCTAGTAATATTATTAGGTATAAATCTATATATAGCTATATTAGGAGATTATCTTATTATTAATAATTTCGTATTATTATATATAAATTAGATCTATAAGATGATTTAGTTCTAGTATTTTAGGGATTAGAGACTATAAATATAGTATTAAATTATAGAAGAGATTATCTAAATAGTTTTCTCTAATTATTTATCTATTTATAAGTAATATATAATTATATATAGTAACTTTATCCCTATTTCTTTTTATCTAATTATCTATAATCTTATAAAGAACTTAGGATCTCTATTACTAACTATAATCTTTAGAATTCCCTAGTTAGTAATAAGTAATCTATTATGTAATTAAGTACTTTATATATCTACTATATTTTTAGACGATTTAAGTATTAGCTAAATCTCTTTAGAAAATTTATCTATAGCTACTAGAATAATATCTTTATTATATTTAGAGATAAGTAATACTATTATGAAATTAATAGTTATTATGTAGTATAGGTATAGTAGTAGTAGGATTAGTTAGAGGTTATTATAGGCTTTATATTTCCGTATTTAGTATACTTGATAATTTAGGTATTTTACTAAGTATTCCCTTAATACTTTCAAGCTATTATATATATAGAATCCTTATAACTATTTGCTAATTCTAGTATATTTTTAGTAATTAGTATTGTGGATTACTTCGAAGATATTAGTAAAATAACTCTTTAGAATATAAAGTCTTATAGGTTAATAATTATCTGGTATTTTCTAGATAAATCTATTATTAATTATAAATAGTAGATTAGTTATATTAGTTAGATTAGTCTTTAATAGATTTATATTAATTTATATTAATTTATAATACTTTCTTCTAGATAGGATTATTATTATAATTCTAAGTAATCTTATTATAGAAACTTAGGTCTAGTTGTATTATTATTACTATAGGTCTTAGTTATAGTAATCTAATTAGTATATCTGCTACTATTAGTAGTAACGCTAGTAGTACTAATTATATTGAAAGTAGAGGTATTGCGGTATTATTAATAATATACGAGATATTTATCTTATCCTATATATAATATATATTATAATAATTATCAGGGAACTCGTCTAAGGCTTCTAGAGTATCTAGGTTTGTTTTATTATTAGTATCTAATCTATTTAATATATCTAGTATAAAGTAATTTTTATTAGGTTTATATAAGATTATAATATTAAATTAGTTTAAGTATTCTATTATTCTAATAAGCTTTTTATTTATAGTTATTTAAGATATCGAATTAGAAATATCTAATATTTTATAAGAATTAAAATTTATAATAGTTTTATAATTTATAAATAATATTACTAGTAATTTATCTATCTAGTATAACTAGTGTTATGGGCTATGCCTGGCTGGTTAACTCTGGTTCTTATTAGGAATAATATGCTTGAGTAGTAGAGTTTTCGCCGGAAGAACCTCGGCTGCGGTGCCATCTCTACTAGGCCTCGCCTTACTTAAACTACTTAAAATAGGACCTCACGCATTACACTTAACCACGTTTAGTTACACAGAATATATACTAGATTTTGCCCCTTAATTATATATAATAATTAAGAGTCTTATAATACTAAAGAGCTACTAGGCTAAAAGTATATATTATACTAAATTTATATATTTTAAATATTANAAGATATCTACTAAAAATACCCCTATATTAATCCTTAAAGGAGCTAATTAATAGTTTACTTAGTATAATACTTTTTAGGTAGAGGCTAAGGCCTATAATTTATAGGAATATTTTAACCTTAAAGTAGTAACTCGCCGAAGCTTCTATCTAGAGCTTCCTTAAGAGCTATTTTTAAGTAACTTTCTAAAAGCTAAGTAGTACTAATAAGCCCACGAGATACCTAAATCAGCTACTCTTAAGCCTCTTACCCCTAGAAGGATTAACTATAAAGAAAATCGATAATTCCTAGCTAATACTACTAAAGAGGTTTAAGTAAGGGATATTATAGATTTTATAGAGAAAAGTTTAAAAGTTTATATAATTTTCTATAGTTTCTATACCTTAAAAGCTCGAGATTACTAATATAAATATTTAAATTAAGTTTACTTAATAAGTTAGATCCTTAAATATATAAGTAAAGTATTATAATACTAGTACTACTATATAGAGGAGGATATAGTAGTATAGGCTACGAATTTCTATAACTATTTTAGTATTATAGATAATCTATACTTCTAAAATACTACTATAGTATACTATGAGATACTCTAGTCCTTAAAACTTAAGTGTTTTACTATAAAGGTAATAACTAAAGTATAGTTTCAGAAATAGTAAGATATTATATATAAGGCTTAAGTAGTTAATTATACTTTATTTATTATTAGAGTACTATAGGTTTACGATCTTATGATTTCGCTAGCTTATTTACCTATTAAGGCTTATATATAGGGCTATATACCTATAATTTATAGCTATTTAGACTTAATACCCCTAGATAAGGTTATCTTAGCTATTATAGAAACTATTTAATACTTCTCTAAGTCTCTCTAGTATAGTAAAATAAGCTATAGTACTTTTAATATCTTAATTGAAGCTTTTATAACTACTTTAAATACTTAAGGTAATAAGAGATGTTTCTAGGGCTTTGATAGGCCCCTATACTTTCTGAAGTATAACCTAAGCTACTTTTTAGTATACTATTACTATATATACTTTTAATTAACTTATAAGGGCTAGGTATTAAATGCTTTAACTAAAGAGAAGATTAAGTAGTTATTAGCCTTAGATTTAGATTTTTTAAAAAAAGTTTAGAGTTTTAAATAATAGTAATTATATAGCTAGTTTTCTAGCTAAATTAGCTATAATATAGCGTAGTAAGTATACTATAAAGAGGGGCCTTAATAATACC
>RYZW01000742.1:0-24960 GCA_004367215.1 Colletotrichum trifolii | reverse complement strand
AATATAGTATTTTAGAATATAATATACTTATCTAGTAGTTTATTAGTAATATACTAGTAATTATCTTTTTTTTATATAGCTTTTTCCTAGCTTCCTTCTATTTATATATTATAAATTAAGAATACTAGGGAAGGTTTTTCTCTATTTGTATAATTCACTTAGAAAAACTAGAGGATTTATATTATAAGCTTTAGTCTTATTATATTATTTTCGTTTTATTAAGAAAGAATATTAGGGTATTTTGTAAAGTAACTTTAGTAATATTTTAAGATAAAGCTAAATTATATTAAAGTTTCTATTTACTTAGTTTATTATTCTAAAATAGATTTAAGGTTTTTAAATTGTTCTAGAGCTTTATAGTAAGAAAGGATAGTAAATAGCTTTACTATACTCTATAGTTCTACTAGTTATGTTTTCAAATATAATATTATAACTAATAGTTTTTTGCTATAAATAGTATAGTTCTACTAAACTAGAGTAAATCTAGTTAAATAATAAGTTTTTAATAATAGTATACTATTTAGATTTTCTTATAAGAAATAACTATTTAATATTACTCTTAAGTAATTTATTTCTATTACTATATATTATCCTAGATCCTATCAAATTATTACTAGCTTGAAGATAAATATAAGTTTGAATACTTTGAATACTTATTAATATATAGTATCCTAGTAAAATAGTATTATTCTCTATATTAGTTATATAAGGGGCTTTATTTAACTAGAGAAGTAATTAATTAGATTAAGATAGAAATTCGTAGAACTAAGGAAACTCTAGATATTATAGTTATTTCTAGGGATTTCTTATTCTTATATAGTTTTAACTTTTTTAGGGTTATAGTGGATATTTTTCTTTACTTTAATACTTAAACCTAGATATTTAATCTATTTTATTAAGAATTTATATTTTTCTAAATTTAGGTATAAGTTAGTTCTTTATAGTTACTTAAAGGCTTATTGAATTTTATCTTGAAAATTAGTTTTTAATTTATAATTATAGATAAAAGTATTATCTAGGTAAACTATAATAAAGTTATTAAGAAAGCCTCGAAATATACTATTAATATAGTATCAGAATATTATATATATACTTACTAGTTTAAAAGAATTAATAAGTTTATTTGAATAAGTTAAAGTAAATCTGAAAAGTAATTTTGTACTTATATCCCTTTATAATATAAGTCTTATAGAAAACTATATAAATATTAACATTTATAAATTACATTACTTTAAATAATAAATATAGTATCTTTTTACTTAATAGTAGAAAGTAATAGTTATAAGTATTAATAGTATTAATAGTATTAATAGTATAATAGTTTATATAGAACTACTATTTCCCCCTAAATTTCTTAATAAGGAAAATAAGTATCGTAGTTGTAAATAAGCTAGCCTAGACGTAATCTTTAATTATTAGGTCTATTACTTAGTATTAGATTTTAAGGAGGTATTTCTTTAGTATATTATAAAGTAGTTTTTATAAGAAGTCTAGCTCTATTCTACTTAGGTTTTTCTTTAGGTAAATTTAGTAATTAAGAGATTCCAAGTAAAGTAAGAAGTTAGAGGTTTTAGTTTTTTTAAATAGATTTATAAAAGAAATATAAATAACTAGTAAAGTAAGTACTGACTATTCTAAAGCTATAAGTAATATAACTACTAACGCTATTTCCATCTATATTAAATTAATTATTAACTACTTATATCCCCTTTTTTAAACTAGAAAATATCATAACTAATAATTCAATAAGATCTATGAATCTATTTATATATATCTTCTTTAGTATATTACTAATAACCTAGATAGTTAAACTACTAGCTATATCTATTTATACCTTACTCCTCGCGGGGTCTAAAATAACCTATTAGTACTATAGTTATAGTTTCCTAAAGATTACTAAGTATACTATTCCTAGGATTATATAGAATAAAGTTTTGGATATTTACCTATTAAAGTTAATTTATATTTCAATTATTCTAGGACTATAAGTTTCTTAATTAGTATTTAGGATAGTACTTAACTAGTATAACCATAGTAATATAATTAATATAGAATTCTACTATTTTATAAACTAATTACTAAATATTTATAATACTTATAACTATTATTAATCTAGAAAGAAATAAAAGACTTAATATTTATTAATATAAAAACTACGAAAAATAGCTTATTTATTTATCTCTATATTTCTTTAGTTGTATTTATTACTATAGTATTATTATTAGTAGCTATACTAGTTGATCCCCTAAAGAGGTTTTTCTAGGTAGGTAGAATCTTTCCTTATTATTTATAACTTTTTTATCTAACTATAAAACCTAAATATTAGTATTAGAAATTACTAATAAGTAAATAAATTATAGTTTATATTTTATAACAAAATAGTCTCCCGCTTGACGTAGTGGTTTAACGTCTGGCTGGCTCTTACTATTTTACAGTAAGAGTAGTAGGTTCGAATCCTGCGGCGGGCAAGCGCGACCGGCGGGCAAGCGTGACTGGTGGGCATGTATGTGCTTTCTAATTACGTAAACCATGTGGCAACCGCCACCGGCTATCAGTACTTGCTACTACTACTATTAATAGCTAGCGACTACTAACGGCTAGCTAGTAATAGGTACTGCCGGCTAGCTAGTATTAGTATCACGTGACTGCCATCCTGTAATAAGTAACTGTAATAGATATAGGCCTATATATATATACTTTCCGTATTTGTCACCTATTGTCTTAACTAACCGTATTGTTACTACTTGAGGTTTCCTCCGTTTAAATAGTTCCTTAGCCCTAGTATTATCTATAGGGTATATAAGGCAAGAGCTAACAACTAGGTATAGCTTCCTTTAAAGGGTTCTAGAGAGGTAAATAATTTTAAATAGATTAAAGACCTTTAATATAACTACAAATAATAAAATAGTCTTTAGTACTATAATATATATAGATATTAACTTATACATATACCTAGATAACTACGGAATTTACTTACTAAACTTTATATGTACTTATAATAGGAGTTACCTAGGGTTTACTAGTTATAGTAATTTATTTACTTATTTTTTATAATAGAGAAAAGTAGTGATATAGTAATAATATGTTAGTATTAAGATAACTTTAGTTATTTCTATACTTATTATCTATATATTTCTATTTTAATTAATCCTTAGTTCTAATTAGAATAAAAATTATAGCTAACTATAGTTTTATAATTTTATATTAAAGACTTTGGAATTCATTATAATTATATTATAGTATTAGATAGTAGTATAGTAATTCGTCTAGCTAATATTATAGTTAATAGTAGTTATTCGAATTTAATAGGAGAAAGTTAGTTAGAAGTAATTTAGCTAGATATCCCCTACTTAAAAGTATTTCCCTATTTATCTTATAAGTAATCTAAACTTAGTAAAGAACTTAGTAAATATCTATCTAAATTCTTAATATGAATAGTAAATTTTCTTAAAAGCTTAAATATTATAATAGGGGTTCTTATAGTATTTAGTGAAGTACTAGAGAAATAAATATTATCCTAATTATACTATAATCCTTATGTTATATAGAGATTACTAACTTATATTTAAACCTTAAGTAAAAGACTAGTTTATAAGAATTACTAGAAGTTTTCAGGTCTTCTGATATAAATCTAATTAATTTCTAATCTATATTATATAGTTGTCTATTATATAGGAAAGTAAATAGTATTATTATTAAAAGAAATATTAAAAAGAAGTAGTTTCCTCTTTAGAAAAAATACTTATAATATTTACAGAGCTATATTATAATCTTATTTGAACTATATAAAAGTATCTTAGAGGGATTAGTTTTTATCTTCTACTAAGTTAGTCTACTATTAATCTATTAGAACCCCTATTAAGAGTTCTAGAATAGTAGTATTTACTATTATGTTCTATTATTTTCTATTTTATTTATTATTTGCTATTTACTACTAAATTAATCCTAGGTAAAAGGTTTATTAATATTAGAAACTAGTTATAAGAGATGTTTTGGTAGTATTTTAATGATATTATAATAGATTTAAAGAGTTTATACTTGAAGTAAAAACTCCTTACTAAGTTATATGGATAGTCGTTATATAGAGCTTTAATAGTAATCCTTTATATAGATTTTAAGGTTTAGGCTTATAATAACCTATTTGAATAGAACTCTTTCATGTTAATAATATCTCGCTTTAAGTTTTTCTATGAATTCTAAAAGATTAATATATTTAGAACAATTTAGTTACATGGTAATAAACTAGGATTAAATATAAGATAACTCTTAAGAAAACTCATTTAAATACCTCTAGTCTAGTATAGTATAATAAGTAGTATATTATTTAGTTTTAAATAGTTATATATTAGATTTCTAAAATCTAAGGAATTTCTATAATTAAAGAATAGCTTTAAATATTTACTTGATATTTCTTACCTAGTTAAGCTATAATTTAGTCTTAGATTATTATTAAGAGAGAAACTCTAAATTTTAAAATTAAGATTCTAGTTAAATATAGAGAGACTTTCTTAGTTTTATGTAATACTAATAAAGGTTTAATAAGAAAATATAGTAAAATACTATTTATATTAGTTATTCTTATAGGAAGGTTAGATATATCTCAGGCTAAACTAAAATACCTATATAATTTCAGAAATTACCTATTTCTTCTAGAAGACTAGAAGTATATTAAATATACTATTACTAGTTTATATATTAGATTCCCTAATACTTAGATAATAGCTACTATTTAAAATAATATTATAGATGAAGTAAATAA
The DNA here is from genome assembly GCA_004367215.1 of Colletotrichum trifolii. NCBI lineage: Eukaryota > Fungi > Ascomycota > Sordariomycetes > Glomerellales > Glomerellaceae > Colletotrichum > Colletotrichum trifolii. The sequence goes on along the minus strand of RYZW01000742.1, from coordinate 20,201 downwards.
CTCTTAACTTAATATTTTATGCTAGAAATTAGTTAAAGAAATTACTAAACTCTAAAAAGTATACTAATAAAACTAAAGAAGTATTTTTACAGTGGGGGGACATTAAAAACGGTCGACGACGAAATCCTCACCTAAAATCCACTAATCTTAATCTTTTGAAATACAAATATTTAAAGTACTATATGACTAAAAGCTACCAGATTCTTAATATAGCTAAAGGAATAGTGAAATATATATATACTCAAATATCATAAAAATCTAGGTATATGTAATAAAGCTAAAGAATCATAAAGTTGACTTTTAAGGGTTTAAATCAGATTTCATCTACTAAATACCCTATAATATGCCCTGAAGCTAGAATTTCAAAACTCGTAGATTCTTAACTTTGGAAATCTCTTTATATATAGATCTAAAAACTCTATGCTTTATATATATTAAATCAGCCTATATGATAAGTCTAAGTATAGACTTTTGAAAACTTAAATTAATAACTTCTTTTTTTATTTGCGAAATAAAAATCGAGTTTTTGGTGATTTTTGGTGTGAAATTCGTGTTTTTTGGCCATGGACCGTTTTTAATGTCCCCTCACTGTAGTGACTAGACTTTAATATATAAATATTTAACAAATATAGCTATACTAAGAGTACTTAAAAAGTAGTTTTAAAGTAATCTATATACCTATAGATTGAATACTAATAGATAGACTTATAAAGAATCTAACTTCAGTGAAATTTAAATATTTTGAAATAATTTTTAACTTCATAGATCTATAAATAATATTCTCAGAGCTAATTAAAATAATAAAAAGAGTTTCTTCAAATAATTTACTATTTACTTATATATATATATATATAAGTAATCTAGATACCTGTTTTACTTTTTAATAGAAGGTTTTTATAGTAATAATATAGAAAGAAAAGAGATAGTAATACTCCTTAATCTATTTATAAGGAATCAAGCTTTCTAACTAAGCCTTTATCTAACTAAGAATAAACTCCTTAAATTTAGAACTTTTAATAAATGAATAAGACGTAGTAATTAGCGTATAAAGGTTAATTTAAAAAAATATTAATAATTAATTATAAACCTTAAAACTAGGAATAGAAATGAAAGCCCGTCTTGAAAATAGAAAATACTTACTAAGAATAGTAGCTAGAATACTACATCTAAAGTTACAAATTCTAAACCTTCTTATAATTAGGCAAAATATAAAACCTCTATTGATAAAAGACCTAGTTAAAATTACTAAAAACCTAGGGAACTTAGTAGAAAGAAGCTAAATACGAAATACTATTTAAAATACTAGAATAGTAAGAAGCTAAGTTATTTCAATAATAAAAGTTCTAGTAATGGGATAAGTTATACTTTTATTCTTAATAAAATAATTTTAAACTCTTTCTATTACTTTAACTATTGCTCTAAACGAATAAGCCTTTTTATATCTCTAATTTCCTTATTCTTCAACTAAGACAAAATAGATTTAAAAGAAGAATTTTAAGTTAAGATACTTATTTTATTATTATCTGAGATCTAAAGAACTTTTAGGTATTTCTTAAAGGTTTTATAGGTTTTATTTGAAACTAAAAAATATATAATCCTTAAACTAGTTTTATACTAGTAATAGTAATTAGAAACCAAATCCTTATTACTAATACTAATAATATAAAAGTAAAGTCCTCGAGAAAAAGTAAAACTTAAGTAGTAAACTATATAAAGAATAGTTTCAATAAGCTATATATTACTAATAACTTTTATTTATAATAGATAAGTTTTATACTTTTTAGTAATTTTACTTTTGTTTAGAAAAGATAGATTTAGTGAAAGTATTCTTTAAAATACCAGATCTCTTACTTTACTTCACAAGTTAATATTTAGTAACTTCAAGTTAATATTTAAGATTATTGATTTCTAATAAAACCTCCTAATTTCTAATTCAGGAGGATTTCCTTATAGTATTAATTATAGTTTTCAAGTATTTCTAAGAGTTTCTACTAGTTTATTAATATCCTTTTCTTTATCCTCCTCTCTATCTGTATTATTCTTTAACTTCTTTTCTTTTGTAATAATAAACTTAAATTCTTATTCTTTTTTAACTTTAATAATTACTAGCTAAATTATCTTTATTATTATTAGAAAGAAATTTAGAAGCAGAAACGTTCGTAAGATAACTATAAAGATATTTAAAACTAGTAGTAATAGTAGGCTTCCTTAAGAAAATAGTAGGTTTCTTAGTAATACTATTAAGCTTAGATATTTCAAGGAGTTTAGGGGATAGGGATAGTAAAAGGTATTCTAATAAATTAGAAGATTCTATAAAATAAAACTAAATAAACGATTTTAGTTAAAATACTTAAACTTTATATTATTACTTAATACTTAAATTAATAAAAGAATAAGCTTTTTTAGTATTAGTAACCTACCTATAAATCTTAGAAATAAAATATTCTTAAATAAAGTTACTTAGAATAATAAATATATTAATAGTAAGAAGGAATAAGGGAAGATGATAAATATTAGTTTATTAAAAGAAATAGAGGAAGTTAAAAAATACTTAATAAAATAGGTTTCTTAAAAGAACTAAAGAAACATGTCTTAAGTTCTAAAGTTATTATTACTACTAAGTAAATAAAATTAAACAACGTTTAATATAACGTTAAATATTAATTTTACACTACTTTTTAAGTTAAGGTTAAGTAGTATATACTAGGGCTTAGAAATAAAATAAGTAAAAATAGGTATAGGCTTATTTAATAGATAGTATAAGTCCAAATACGCTAAAGAATTAATAATAAAAGTATTCTCGATATTGATAGCTTATTCTTGAACTTTAATAGAGGGATTCTTAGCTTTACTAACTCCTTTCTTAACTAACTTATAAGGTTTATTATATAAGGTTAAATATTAGTAATAATAAATATATACTATGATACTTAAGGTAAATATATAAGATCTATATTAATGAAATATATTATTTATAAAGAAAAAGAATAACTATTAGAAATATTAGTATCAGGGAGAAGAAAAGAACTAGTAGGTAAAAAAAAAATTATTTATAGCGTATAAAAAGATTATGTTACTAGTAATTTTGGAGAAAGCCGACCGATTACTCTTACTAATATACTATAAAAATAGTTAAATACGTCATAGATAATAAAAACTTTATTAACTTCTTTTATTTTAATACCTAGAGATTTATTTTAATAACTATATACCCAATTTTATTTATTTAGTATATTACTTAAATGATATAAAGATATCTCTAGTAGTTCTACTATCAAGGGGATATATAAGAATAAGTATAGTATTAAGGCTACTATATAGCTCTACTAGCTTATATAAAGTCTAACTATCCTATTTATATATATTTAAATACTTTATTCTAGTTAGAATAAGATATACTTTTCAATAACCTATATTCAGACTATATATTATATTATTTATTCATCATATACTTATAAGCTTAATAAATATCAATACTTCCCGAAAATGAAAGCTAAACTAGTTATCTATGGAGATTAATAACTATAGGATATCTATAGGATTTATATAGCTATTTTAATTAATATATTGTTATAAGCCTTATGATAGTTATTAATTATCTTAGTTTTAAATTACTCTAATATCATATAATTAGTTATACTGAAGGTCTTTAATTTACTTAAAGTTATATACTTCTCGGGAACCCTTTATAGGAAACTATACCTAGTAGTCGGCTATTACTTTACATATTTCATAGATAATACTAAAGCTAAGGAACCGTTAAAATAGAGAGAATATTAGATATTATCAATATACTTAGTTAATATAATAGCTAATAAACAAAACGTATATATATATATATTTATCTATCGTCGTTATTCTTCAAAGGATTATAGTTATGTAATATTAATACTTACTAGCTACTAGTATTTATTACTAGCTATTAATAATTACTAGCTATTAATAGCTATTAGCAGGTACTAATAGCTAGTAGTAATTACTATATAGTTTATGTAATCGGTAGCTACTAGTATTTATTACTAGCTATTAATAATTACTAGCTATTAATAATTACTAGCTATTAATAATTACTAGCTATTAATAATTACTAGCTATTGATAATTATTAGTAAGAGCTAACTACTAGTAATAGATATTATGTAGTTTATAGAATTAGTATTCTTACTAGGTATAATTACTTACTATAGAATTCAAAATTATTACTTTTATTGTAAAATGGTAAAGGCTAGCTAGATATTAAATTGCTATATTAAGTACAGCTGATATAATATAATTAATATTTATATATTTGGTTATTTGTGTTCTGTACCTGGAATAGTATTTAAGTTTTTTACCTTATATATAGATTTAACTATAAATCTTACCCGATAATAGTATTTATACTAATACTAGCTTATAACTAGTTAAAATAGTAATAAAATTACTTATTATTATAGATAATTATACCCCTTTACCCGATAATAGTATTTATACTAATACTAGTTTATAACTAGTTAAAATAGTAATAAGATTACCTATTATTATAGATAATTATACTTCTAGTTCCAATATTTAACCCTATAGTAATAGAAGACTTTATAGTAGTAATTTATATAAGGAGAATTTTATCTAAACTAAAGCTTAGTATATATAACCAAAAATAACTACTAAGGTTATAGGGTTAAGAACTTTTAAAAACTTCTTAAAAATAGAATAAAATAGAGTACTAATAGGAGCTAGGTATTCTATAATCTATTACCTTTCTGTGTTTTTTATAATAGAACTAGAATCTCCTTAAAATCTATATAGTTCCTTATAGAGAAGAACTATAGAATACGTATAGAGATATCTAGCTATAATTATTATAACTAAGATTATTATTTTATTATAATAAGTTTTAATAAATTTATCCTAAGTATTATAATTAATAAGTAATTTATAGATATTTAAATAAGATTATCTAGCTAGCCTATAAATTATTGTATTAAACTAATAATATTAGGGACTAGGTATTAATTAAGTAATATATTAATATTAATATATTACTATAATACTAGTTAAAAGATATTTTAGAGTACTATAATAATATAATTATAAAGGTTTTGAAAGCTATCTAGTTATACTAGAAATGTTTATATTTATATAAATATTATTTATTAATTAGTTATATTTAATATATAAAGATTATTTACTAATAAGAGTAAATTAAGTCTTATTATATTTATATAGAAATTATAAGTTAGTTTATATTAGTAATAGAGAACTTTCGTATAGGTAATATAAAGTCTTATCTTAGGAGTGGGTAAGGTTTAGTTTAGAGGATATTAAAGTTATAGATATTAAAGTTATAATATATATTTGAATAGAATACTTATAATTAGTAGTAATTAAATTTTATAATTAGTAGTAATTAAAATCTCGAGATATTTGAATTATGTATAGCTATAATAGTATAAGGGTATAAAGGTAGAAAGGTATAAAAGCTTAAGGTTATCGTGGAAGGAGCTATTCGTTATTTATTGTTAAAAAGATTAATATAGGGCAAGTATACTAGTTATAACTATAAAGGGTTCGGTTTTAGATGAATTAGGGGCTAGCTATAGTAGTTAGTAGTGGGGTAGGAAGCCTAAAGTTATATTTTAAAAAGGAATAAATCTACTAATAGTTATAGTAGACAGCGAGCTATCTATAAAAATATACTTTATAGCCTATATAGAGAACCGGGATAGCTAGGATCGAATATAGATTATATAATATAGTAGCTTGAAACTACTAGAAAATAAAAGCCTCTTATAGCTACTACTAGTTAGCCTACTAAGTTAAAGTCTTATAACTTATAGAGACTCACCTTTTACTATTACTTTTTCCTTTACTAGGCTTTTAGCTATACATTTTTATAATTCTTTAATTTTTACTTCTTAGAGGAGTAAAGCTAGGATTTTAGTAATAGTTCTATTACGACGAGTAGCTAGCGAATATATAGTAGTACTAGAAATAATAACAGCTGAAATTATAGCTACTAAAACTAGTACTAAAATTACTAGTAATATAGTAGTTATATCGCCTGAACCTATAGCGACTATAGTAGTACTCTTATACTTCCTCAAATAATCATCCTCTTTTATAGAGATAATATCAGCTTAGCTTTCTAGTAGTGAATATATAGTAACCCCTTTACTATTAGTTTACAAAATAACTATTATCAATTATAGGGATTGCTCTATGTCTCCTAGTTACTCTTTTAGCTTCTTCTATAAAGGTACTATTTTATATAGAATCTAGTATTAGTTAATAGTAATTTCAGATATTTATATATTATAGCTATAAGCCTTAGAAGCCTAAAAGATTTAATAAGCTATAATAAAACTCTCCTATACTCTCTAGACCTAGTAATATAACTACTAATATACTTTATATAACCCTCTATAAGTTAACTTTATAGTATTTACTTAGTATTTATTAACTAACCTAATATTAGAAAAGTTATACTTCTATAGTATACTTTATATACTTTAGTATAAAGGCTAGTCTCTATTAAAGTTTTACGCTAAATAGTTAGCTATTTATAAAGCTTTAGATATTCCTAAATTAGAAGTTTCGAGGCCTTATACTTTCACCTTCTTCTATTACTTTGAAATTAAACTATAATAGTACTTATAATACTAGAAGTTTAATAACTAAGTATTTAAGGTAGTAGCCCTAGTAGCTAAGTATTTATAGGAAATATTATAGTTTTATAAGGAAGGTTTTAGTAGTATTAGGAATACTACTACTACTAAGAGATTGGTACCTAAATACTATAAGGAGACTATTACTCTGGAAAACTTCCTAGTAAAAAGGTTACGCCTTAAAGAGTCTTTTAAGAACTACCCCTAATACAAAATATATAACACGTTGGGCTATATTATAACTACTTATTATTATAATGAATTTTATATATTCTACTAGAAACTAGACTACTTTATAAAAATATACTATAAACACCTTAGTACTAAAAGCTTACTAAAAGATCCCTAGAACTATATAGAACCTAGGAATTTATATAGTATAGCAAAAATACCCTAATAGGTAAATAGCCTACTAGCATATTTACTACGAAAACCTTACTAAAAACTTACTAAAATTTCCTAGAACTATAATAAACCTAAAGCTATGTAGTATAAATAAGAAACCCTATATACCTCATTAGTAATAAGATACCTCAGTAGCCTAATTAATTACAAGAAGCCTTATAAAAAGTATTACTAATACGGGAAAAGGTTAGATACCCTAATATAACCTAAAGATTTCTAGTTAATATACCAAAAAAGTCAGATACGTTAGGTTTAGCCCTAAAGATCCCAGTTAATATACCAGAACCTCGTAGGTTAATATACTTACAGGAAGCACTATTATTTAATATAGCAACAGGAGCTTAATATGTTAATACATATATAGGATAAATAACCCTTATATATTAATACACGTATAAGATAACCCCTATATACTAATATACGTATAGGATAAACAACTCCTATATATTAATATATATATAGGATATCTCTTATATATTAATATATATATAAGAAAAATCCTTTGTATTATTAATTACTAAATAGTTACTAAACAACCAGTAAAACCATTTTCAAAAACATTTTCAAAAAAGCAACTATATAGCATTTATAAGCCATAAGGCTTAAGGTTTATAGAAAGGGGGATAGTTATAAAAATATACCCTATAGCCTATATAGAGAGCTAGGATAGCTAGGAACGGATACGGATTATATAATATAGTAGCTTTAGGTTACTATAGGATAAANAAAAGCCTCTTATAAGTACTACTAGTTAGCTTACTAAGTTAAAGTCTTATAATTTATAGAGACCTACCTTTTACTATTACTCTTTCTTTTACTAGGCTTTTAGCTATATACTTTTATACTATTAGCCTCTCTCTAATATATATATATATATGTATATTTAATATTTAGAACGATTAGTTATATAGAGATCTTACTAGGTTACTAAATACTAAGTAAAACTTATTATTTTAATAAAATATCACATAATCTTTAATAATATCCTTTTCTATAGTTATACTTCTTAAGAATAAGTCTTAAATATTTTAGTTTTAAACTTATTATAAGAAACCTATATTACTAGCTCAAAAGGTATATTATTTCCTTTTCTATATTAATAATTATATATTTTTTCCCTTATAAAACACTTCTAAAGTATTTTTATTATTAGTTGACTGTTAATAGAAATATTATTTCAGGAAACAAAAAACTTATACTAGTTTCTAACTATGAAGATTATTTAAGATTAAGTAATATAGTAGCTATAACTTATATCAAAATATATATTCAAAAGCTTCCCAAGTACTTAATAAAATAAATATAATATACTAAATAGTTCAAAATTCCTCTGAAACCTAAAGGATTCCTATTATAATAAAACTAAACCTTCTATGAAGAAAATAAGTATTACTCATAAAATATTAACTCCATTAATTATAAAATAGTTATAATAAGACTTGATATTACTTATATAGTAAACTATGTATTATATTTTGACTAAAACCCTTTGAATACCTATTCTATAAAAGGCTAAATAAATAATACAATTCTTTAGTAAAAAACGTCGATTTTAGGTTTAGTGGTAAAGCTAATAATCCATTTAACAGCTGTATAGTAACTATCAATATTAGTTTCATAGATAATAGTTCTTTAAATACCTTACTTTGAAGCGCTAGAATCTCTTTTAATACTTTGATTTTGTTTTCTTTTTAGTTCTACTAATAGCCTTATCTTCTAATAATATATTAAAGTTAAATATAAATATAGCTATTTTAAGGGAGCTAGGGAGAATAGTCAACCCATTTTCATATGGAACTATCTTTTGTAATCTTTATAAAAGTAGCTATAGTTCTTATAGCCATCAATAATTTATATAAGGTTGATATTCATATTGAAGTTATAGGAGTTTAGTATAGTAATAGTTCTTATAATTACTATTATTATTAGTAGTAGTACTAAAGAATAGTTAGCTAGTTCTCCGTTATTTTCTTTTACATCTATAGTTAGCATTGCTAACGAATACTAATAATATTCTAGTATAAATTAACCTTATAAGTATTATTATATATAGACTATCATAGGCTTTTGTTAGAATGAAGAAATAGGTAGGTATATTAACAGTTAATTCATTACTATAGATAATCGTAAAATCAGGAGATATATAATATATTAAAAGTAGTTTTCGTAATATAGAGTGTAAATCAAAATATTCTTAATGATAAAAGTTAAATAGAAAGAGAAATGGTAATTTAATTAATAGTATAATTAATTATTTCTAACTATCATTCCTACAAATATCAAAATTCTTATATAGAAAGTTTATTTCGGAGTTCTAGCTATAATTATAGTTTTACTAGAGTTCTTACTATAACTATATTATATCTATTTCAGTATAATATATAAACTACTATAGCTATAGTATACAATACGTTATAATTATAATATGTAGGCTAAAGCATAGTACATATTACAGTATAGCTATAGTATATAAGCTACTATAGCTATAGTATATACAATACTATAACTATAATCTATATAGCTTAAACTACTTCTAATACGTTACAAAGAATGAATCTTTATAAATTTACTTTATTTACTTAAGACCTACTAGGGGTCAAAAGGTAAAACTAATATATACTTATAGAATAATTGTTATGTAATTTATTTACATATAAATATCATATAACTCTATATTATTGCTATTAGAAGAATAGAAACAGAAGTTTTTTATGTATTAGAATAAATCTAATGTCCCCTTATAACGTATATTTTGCTAGTATATAGCTTATTAGTATAAAGTTTCATAAAGTTTGATAACAGGTAAAAAAAGACAACAATAAAATTATAAACTTCAATTTTTTAAAAAACACAAAAAGCACTTTTGATTTATAAATTAATTTATAATGTAGAATACTAATATTTCTATTATTTATAATCAATAGAAGTACTATTTTATAATTAGTTTTAGAATTTATTTATTCTATTTCTTTTATTATAACCAGAATCTAGTTTCTATATCCAGAGGATTTGAATACCTAAGTAAAAGAGGTACGTTCTTCTATTTAATTTACTAATACAATTTAAAACACTCAGTTATTTTTATTAGTATTTCATATACTTTTATATAAGTATTTAAACTAGGATAGTTTAAAATAGTAGAGAAAGTATTTTGTTAATATTCTTTATATTTTGTTTTTGGTTTTTCTGATATAGTAAGTAAACTATGATATAGGCTAGATATTGTCTTCATATTATTAGTAGGTTCTATCTTTTACTCTAATACTTTATTATTGTCAGTTATTTTCATATTTAAACTTTCTTTTAGACTTATCCTCGTTATTTCTTAAGTCTTAGTAGTAGGTCTATTAAAGTATTAAAGAATTATATTATTATTATTATTATTATTATTATTATTATTATTATTATTATTATTATCTATACTAGGAATATAATTATCTAGATTTAAAATGAGATTATTATTAGATTAACTAGATTTATAATAACTATAATTCATTTCTGAGTTAACAGATAAAGGTATTTCTTCTTCTAAAATATGAAAAGTATATTCTAGGATTTGAATATTTCTAGACTATACAGTTCTCTTATTATTAAAATCCTACATTTTATCAGTATTATTTCTATAAACTATCATAATTCCCGTTCGACGTAGTAGTTTAATGTCTGGCTAGCCTTGACTATTTTACGGTAAAAGTAATAGGTTCGAATCCTATAGCAGGTAAGTATAACTAGTAATTAAAACTTTCTAGTTATATAAACCAAAGAATAGTAACCACTACTAGTTATTAGCTTTTACTAATAGCCGTTAATAGCTAGTAACTATTAAAAGCTAGTAATAGGTATTACTAGCTAACAAGTATTAGTATTACGTAATTATAATCCTTTAAAAGTAACTATAATGAATATAGCTATATATGTACCTTCTATTTATCAGCTATCGTATTGATTAATCGCGTTATTATTATTTAAAGTTTTCTCTATTTAAATAGTTCCTTAGCTTTAGTATTATCAATAGAGTACTTTAAATAAAAGCGAACTCCTAGATATAGTTTCCTTTAAAAAGTTCCCGAGAAGTATATAATTCAAAGTAGATCCAAAGCCTTTAATACAACTACATAAACTATAATAACTTCTTTATAAATTCTAATATTAAACTTTATAATATTAAGATCTTTATTTATATTATAATAGAAACTATCCTATATCTTAAGATTATTAATATTAGGTTTTATTTGATTTTTAATTTATAAAAAGTCCTAAAGTTTAAAGAATAATAAAGAAGTCTATTATGAATCCAAATAGAAACTATTAAAGTATCTCCCCATAAATAGTAAAGTAAACTTAAATAATAAATTAAAGTTCTAATCTTATTAGAAGCTAGCTACGAGAGGTATTTTAGTAGTATTTTAATACTATTATTATAAACTTGAAAAGTTTATACTTAAGGTGAAAACTCTTTACTAGATTATAGGGATAGTAGTTATATAGAGCTTTAATAGTAATATCTTATATAAACCCTAAAGCTTAGGTTTATAATATACCCCCTATTACTTTATTACTTTATTATTATAGTAATATATAATATTTATAGCTTTATAGTATAATTATAACCCTTAATTACCTAAGCTAGCTTAATTAGTAATATCTTATATAAACCCTAAGATTTAGGTTTATAATATACCCCCTACTATGTTTCTATTTTATTACTATAGTAGTATATAATATTGATAGCTTTATAATATAATTATAGTTTCTAACTACCTAAACTAGCCTAACTAATAAGAAAAGTCTACTTGAAATAACTTCCTTAAATATTACTAATATTAGATAGTCCTACTAATAAGAAAATTCAGTTACTACTAATATTAAATAGTCTAGCTAATAATAAACTTCACATTATATTTACCCTAGGTAATCTTATACTATACTCCTTCCTTTATTAATCTATAAAAAAACCCCTTTTTTCCTTCTATATATACTCTTATTCTCTTTCTTCTAGTTTTACGTAACTCCTATCTTATACCTATTACGATACTATTATTTTACTACTTTTTTACCTTCTTTCCTTTCTTCGTATTTTATTTATTATTATATTAACTACTATTATTAGTAGATCTAGTTTTCCCGATAATAATTCCTCTTACTACTATACCTACTCTAAACCTATTACTTATACTTATAATAGTTATATTATTAAAGGTGATTCTAATAATAAAGAGAACTAGCCCCTTAATATGATTATCTCTATTTACTTGAATTATTATTAAAAGCGAAATAAGAGTAGTATTACCTATACTTATATATTAAGTTATAACTAATTTTACTACGCATATTTAAAGTTAAAACATAAGTATAAGTAAGGCTTTTATCTTTTTACTACTAGTCCTAAGTTAATTATATAATTATATATAATAACTATATTATTACTCTTATAATTATTATTTCTAAAGAAAAAAATAATGATATAAACTACTATACTATTATTCTATTACTAGAGTTTTCTACTATAATCTAGTACTATAATAACTATTTCTATTATACTTAGTAAATAGCTTTTACTTATATTACTACTATATTTACTATTCCTTCCTCTTATACTACAAATATCCCTATTTTTACTTTTACTTTTACTTCTAAATAAGTTATTACTAACTTTAGTAGTATTATATTAATAGTAGTAAATCTCTCCCTTTCTCTTTCTTTATTTTTATTATACTAGTTTTCCTATAATAAAGTACTATAATATATTCTAGTAGTTATATTATACTTTATTAATATTATAGCTATATTTTTAGTTTTATTAATACTAGTTTACCTATCTACTACTACTATTAAATTACTACTTCCTAGTAATATTAATAATACCCTATTTATAAATAAGTATTATTTATTACTATCCTTAATAATAAAGAAGATAAAGAAGAAGAAGATAAAGAAAAAGAGGAGGAAGTCTATAAATATAAGGAAAAGTAAGATAATACTAATCTTTTTATTTGATTTATTTATTTAGTACTTTAGAGGTAAATCTAGTAGCTAGTTATGTATACCCCTTAAGAGCTATTATACTTTTTAATTTATAGTTTATACAGTTTTTTACTATTAATAAATTAATATTAAACTATTATTCTCTCTAATATCTTTATATTATAACTTAAATTATATTATAGTTTTATTATTAGCGAGGCTTTTTAAAGATTCCTATATCGGGGTATTATAACCTTTCTATTTAACTAGTATATTATAGTTATATCCTTGCCTTAATATATTCTTTACTAGGAATACCTAATTGATATTATACTCTTCCTAAACCTTACTATTTTCCCTAGCAAAAACTAAAATAAAATAAAAATATGTATCTATATATTACTAAAATAGTAATAGGTTATCCTCTATTTATTTAATAAAGTTAATATAGACTATTAAATACATACTTATAAGGATATCTAATATAATATTTAGTAGGTTTAGTATATTAATAATTTTATATTTAGAAAATACCTAATTAATGTTCTTATTTAGTTAATCCATTTTGATATAGTATAGTAATAACTATATTTTATCCCTAACCTAGAACTTTTTAGTTATCTATTATATCCTACTTCTATTTATCTTATTATATTACTATACATATATTATTACTATTTAAATTATAATAATACTATTTTAAAATAAAATAAGAAAACTAAAACTTATCCTAAACTAGAATATATAGTTTATTCTATTATCTAGGAGTATAGGATAAGTATAACATTAAACCTATTTAAGAACTTATTTAAACTTATCCTAATTATTAAACAATCCCTATTATTTAGTACTAGTTAGTAAATAGTAATATAAACTAGCTAGTCTAGTTGTTTAGGAATAGAATAATATTGATAAAAATTATCATACCTTTATTAATTAGTATAAAAATATCTAAATAATACTAACTTAATCTAAGCTATAATTAGTAATAATTAATATAGGGAAACTATAGAATTACTATTAGGTATTTTAGAACTTTTCTATATAAACTTTAATAGTTATAAATATTATAATTTCTAATTATATATATTTTAATAATTAGTCTATAATTACTATAAGGAATCTGAGGTTTTTTTTATAGTAGATAATAGTTTTATTATAAAATTAAAAGAAATTTATAACTAGAACCTATTAGGAATTAGGAAAAGCTATAATAGGTTTTAGTAGTATTACTATCCTTTATATAATTATTAGTAAATAGTATATACTTATATATAATATTTAATATTTCTTAATATACTATCCTAATACTAGTCTTATAAAAATACTATAAATTTCAAATTAATACCAGAATAACCTAAGAGTAGGGAATTATGAACTATTTAGAAGATTATAGTTATTAGTAATTCATATTTAAAAACTTAAACTTAGCCCTAGTAGACTAAAATACTATTATTTCTTACTATATAATTAGTTATTTATATCTATATTAAAACTTCTAGGGGGAATACTTTTATTAGTTAACTAATAATATCTAGGTAAATTTTATATATTAGTATTATTAGATTTATTTAGTTTTATAATAATAATAATATAGTACTCTAGAATATAATACATCTATCTAGTAGTTTACTAGTAAGATATNTATAATACTAATAATATAGTACTTTAGAATATAGTATATCTATCTAGTAGTTTACTAGTAGTATATTAGTAATTATCCCCTACTAGTATAGCCCCTTCCTAATTCCCCTCTATCTATATATTATAAATTAAAAACACTAGGGAAAACTTATCCTTATCCCTATAATTAACTTAGAGAAGCTAGAGGACTTATATCATAGGCCTCAGTTCTGTTATATTATCTTAACCCCATCAAAAAAAAAACATTAAAATACCTAGTAAAATAACCCAGGCAATATTTCAAAACAAAACTAAACTCCAATAAAACCTCTACCCACCTAGCTTATCGCTCCAAAATAGGTCTTAAGCTTATAAAATATTCCAATACTTTATAGTTAGAGAAAATAGTAAATAACTCCACTATACTCTATAACTCTACTAACTATACCTTCAAGCACAATACTACTACTAATAGTTCTTTATTATAAATAGTATAGTTCTACTAAACTAGTATAAATCTAGCTAAATAATAAATAATAAGTTATAATATACTATCCCTATTTTCTTATAAGAAATAACTATTTAATACTACTCCTAAATAATCTACTTCTATTATTATATATTATTCTAGATCCTATTAAACTATAATTAGTTCTAAAATAAATATAAACTTAAACGTTTTAAATACTTATTAGTATGTAATATTTTAGTAAAATAATACTCCTTTTTATATTAGTTATATAAAAAACTCTGTTAAACTAGAAAAATAGTTAACTAAGTTATAATAGAAATTTACGAATCTAAGGAAACGCTAGATATTATAACTATTCTTAGAAATTTCTTATTCTTATATAACCTTAACATTTTTAGGGTTATAATGAATACTTTTCTTTACCTTAATAATAAAACCTAGATACTTTATTTATTTTACTAAAAATTTATATTTCTCTAGGTTTAAATATAAACTAGTTTTTTATAGCTATTTAAAAGTTTACTTAACTTTATCTTTATAGTTATACTTTAACTTAGAATTATAGATAAAGATATAATCTAACTAAACTATAACGAAATTATTGAAAATATACTAGAACATACTATTAATATAATATTAAAATATTATAAGTATATTTTATAACCTAAAAGGAGTAATAAGCTATTTAAATAAGCTAAAATAGGTCGAAAAAGTAGTTTTATACTTATTTCTTTTTATAATATGAACTTTATAGACAGCTACGTAAATATTAACCTTTATAAATTATATTACTTTAGATAATAACTATAATATCTCTTTAATTAGTAGTAAAAAGTAATAAATATAAATACTAATAATATTAAAAGTATAATAATCTATATAAAACTACTATTTCCCTCTAGGTTTTTTAAAAAAGAAAATAGGTACTTTAGTTATAGATAAGCTAGCTTAGACCTAACTTTTATCTATTAGGTTTATTATTTAGTATTAAATTTCAAAGAAATATTCTTTTAGTATATTATAGAGGAATCTTTATAATAAGTCTAGCTTAGTTCTATCTAGGTTTTTCTTTAGGTAAATATAGTAATTAAGAGACTTTTTATAAAGTAAGAAGCTAGAAGTTTGATTTTTATTATATGAAACTATAAAGGAAATATAAGTAGCTAGTAAAATAAATAATAGTAACTCTAAAGCTATAAGTAATATAGCTATTAGGGCTATATTAATCTATACTAAGTTAACTACTAACTATTTATATCCCTTTTACCTAAACTAGAAGATATTATAGCTAGTATTTAATAGGGTTTATAAATCTATTTATATATATCTTCTTTAATATATTACTAATAGTTTAAATGATTAAACCTTTGACTCGATCTATCTATATCTTGATCTTTATAGGGTTTAAAATAACTTATTAGTACTATAATTATAGTTTCTTAAAAATAACTATACGTACTATTCCTAGGATTATATAAAATAGAATTTTAGATATTTACCTATTAAGATTGATCTATACTTTAACTATTTTAGTAATTTATATTTCCTAGTTAGTACTTAGGATAATACCTAACTAGTATAGTTATAATAATATAATTAATATAAAGTTCTACTATTTTATAAACCCTTTACTAATTACTTTATATTAATTATGATTACTATTAATTTAGATAGAGATAAAATACTTATTATTTATTAATTTAGAGATCAAGAAAAGTAGTTTATTTATTTATCTTTATATTTCCCTAGTCTTATCTATTATTATAGTATTATTATTAATAATTATACTAGCCTATACTCTAGGGAATCTTTTTAGGGGGCTAGGTTTTTTCCTTATTACTTATAATTCTTTTATCTAATTATAAAACCTAAATATTAGTTTTAGTAACTACTAGTAGGTAGGTAGGTTATAGCTTATATTCTATAATAAAATAGTCCTGAGTACTATAATATATTTAAGTATTAGCCTATATATATACCTAGATAATTATAAGGTTTACCTAATAGGCTCTATATACCTTTTAGTAGGAGCTAACTAAGGTTCACTAATTATAGTAATTTATTTATTTAGTCTTTTATAATAGGGAAAAGTAGTAATATAGTAGTATTATACTAGTATTAAAGTAGCCTAAACTTCTTTTATATTTATTATTTATATATTTCTATTCTAATTAACTATTAGTTTTAATTAGAGAAAAGACTATAGTTATCTAAGGTTTCGTGATTTTATATTCCAGATCTCGAGGTTTATTATTATTATATAATGGTATTAGATAGTAGTATAATAGTTTATCTAACTAATATTATAGCTAATAGTAGCTATCTGAATCTAATAGGCGAAAACTGGTTAGAAGTCGTTTAACTTAATATTCCCTATTTAGGAATACCCCCCCCGCTTATTTTATAGCTAATTTAAACTTGATAAAGAATTTAGTAAATATCTATTTCAGCTTTTAATAAAAACTGTAAATCTTCTTAAAGATTTAGGTATTATAGTAGGGGTTCTTATAGTATTTAGTAAAGTATTAGAGGAATATATTAATATTTCATTTATACTATAGTTTCCATATAATATAAAAGTTACTAACCTATATCTAAATTTTAAGTAATAAACTAGTCTATAGGTATTACTAGAAAACTTCAGGTTTCCTAATAAGAACTTAATTAATTTCTAATCTATACTATATAGTTATCTACTATATAGGAAAATAGAAACTATTACTATTAAAAGGGGTGTTAATAGGGAATAGTTTTTATTTTAGAGAAAATATTTATAATACTTATAAAGCTATATTATAGTCTTATTAGAACTTTATAAAAATATCTTAAAAAGCTTAGTTCTTATCTTCTATTAAGTTAGTTTACTATTAATCTATTATAACCCCTATTAAAGGTTTCAGAATAATAATATTTACTATTATCTTTCTACTATTATCTTTTTACTATTTTCTATTTCTTTTATTATTTATTATTTACTACTAAGTTAAACTTAGGTAAGAAGTTTATTAATATTAGAGGCTACTAATAAAAAGTATTTTAGTAGTACTTTAATAGTATTATAATGAATTTGAAGAGTTTATACTTAAGGTGAAAACTCTTTACTAGACTATAGGGGTAGTAGTTATGTAGAGCCTTAATAGTAATATCCTATATAGGCTTTAAGGCTTAGGTCTATAATAAATTTAACTTATTAGAAGTCTTATTTTTTCTTCTATTAAACTATTAAGTTTATAAGTACAAAGAAGTATAATATTGTAAGTAATACTAGAATAAGAAAAAATATTCTTTGTTTTTTAATTAGTAAGCTTATTATCTCTATTAGTATTAAATTCTTTTGTTTGTCTTTTATGATTATTATTATTAAGAAGAGCCGATATCTTACTTTCTACTATTACTATTAATAGAAACATTACTCCCTAAAATATAAGTTTAGCCTTCCTCTTTACTAACTACTATAACTGGTCCCTAGTTAATCTAGAGCTAAACTGCTTATAACTATAATAAATAGTATACTTATTTAATATTCATCTTTTTTATAATAAATAACTCATAACTCCTTCTATGATAACTTTATACTTTTATACCTTTATGCGTTTATTCTTTTATAACTACATATAATTCAAATATTTCGAGGGTTTTAATTACTACTAACTATAAATACTATATTTCAATATTCATTATAATCTTAATATCTATAATATTAATATCCTTATTCTAAACTAAGCTTTACTTACTCCTAAGACGGGACTTTATGCTATTAATTTAAGAGTCTTCAACTACTAATGTAAACTAACTTATAATTTCTATATAAGTATATTAAGATTTAGTTTATTCGTATTAGTAAATAATCTTGATATATTACATATATCTAATAGATGAATACTATATATATAGATATAGATATTCCTAGTATAATTAGATAACTTTTAAAACTTCTATAATCGTATTACTATAATATTCTATAGTATCTAGTAATTCGTATTGTAGTAGTATATTAACTCTTAAATATTATTGAATGAATATTTCGTCTTCTATATTATTAGTTTAGTAAAGTAACTTATAGGTTAGCTGGATGATATTCTTCGAAATCTCTATAAATTACCTATTAATTATTATAATAAACGAATAACACAATATATAGTCTAAAGGTAGGTTATTGAAAGGTAAATCTTATTCAAACTAGAATAGAGTGTTTAAATGTATATAAATAGAATAGTTAGGTTTTATATAAGCTAGTAGTATTAAATAGTAGTATTAATACCATACTTATTCTTATACACCCCCCTAGTAGTAGAGCTACTAGAAATGCTTTTATATCATTTGAGTAATATACTAAACAAATAAAATAGGGTAAATAGTTCTTAAAATAGATTTTTAAATATTTAAATAAAGGAAATTAATAAAGATATTATAATCTATTGTATATTTAACTGTTGTTTTTAGTATTAGCAAAGGTAATGAGTTAGTTCTTTCTAAAATTACTAGTGATTTAATTTTTTTATATGTTATAAATAAATTATATATCATTCTTCTCACCTATTAGCTTTTTTTTTCCTTATACTAATATTTTCAATAATTACTTTTCTATATTTAGAAGTAATAGATTTTATTAATATAGATTTCGTATAGGAACTTTAAATATAATATTATATATAAGCTATTATTAATATTTAAACTATAAAATAAACCTTATAAGTCTATTAAGAAGAATACTAGTTGTAAAGGGCTAGGCCTAGGTTATAATTTAGCTATAGGGAGTATAAATACTGTTTATTTAGAACTAAGGAGTAAAAGAGAGGTTCTCGTAAAAAACGTAAAAAATCTATTTAAAAGTAGTACTAGGGGCTTACTAGTAGCCTATTAGTACCTAATTTTTTAAGTATAGTTATCGGGACTTAAGTAGAGCTAGAGTTAACTAGCTAGGTATAGCTTATAATATTACCCCCTTCCCTACTAGTAATATACTAAAGCTACTTTATTAAAGTCTCTATTATAATTATTAATTAGCCTAAAACGCGTTTTATACTAATCTAACACTTCTATCTCCTATATTATATCTACTACTTCTTATATAGTATCTACGAATCTTTT
>RYZW01000740.1:0-25002 GCA_004367215.1 Colletotrichum trifolii | reverse complement strand
TAGTTCTCTTAAGGATTAATATAGGGGTATTTTTAGTAGATATCTTAATATTTAAAATATATAGATTTAGTATAATATATACTTTTAGCCTAGTAGCTTTTTAGTATTATAAAACTCTTAATTATTATATATAATTAAGGGACGAAATTAAGTATATATTATATATAACTAAATATAGCTAAGTATATAATATAAAGCTTTATTTCAAGTAGTTTAAATAAAATAAAGCTTAGTAGAGATAGTACCGCGGCCGAGGTTTCTTCTAGTAAAAACTCTACCGCTCGAGCGCGTTATTCCTAACAAAGCGCGACTAGTAGGTATGTATATATATATGCCTTCCGATTACGTAAACTATATAATAACTACTACTAGCTATCGGTACTTGCCGCCTGCTATTAATAGCTAGTAACTATTAATAGCTAGCTAGTATTAGTATCACGTAACTATAATCCTTAAAGAGTAACCGCGACGGATAAGCTTATATTTTCCCTATTTATTACCTATTATATTAACTAACTATATTATTACTACTTAAAGTTTTCTCTATTTAAATAGTTCTTTAGCTTTAGTATTATCTATAGAGTTTATAAAGTAAGAGCTAACTATTAGGTATAGCTTCCTTTATAGGGACCCCGAGAAGCATATGATTTTAAATATATTAGAAACCTTCAATACAACCCTTATTAATAAATAAATTAGGAAAATACTTCTCTAAAATCTAATCTTAGATTATAGATTTAATAGACAAAAATCAGGTTTAGGTTAATTTATCGATAACTAAAATACCTATTTTCTATATTAAAAACCTAGAAGAAAATAGTAGTTTTATATAGATTATTACATATTTAACTCTATTATTATTTATAACCATTACTCCCTACTATTAATGAAAGAAATATTTTACTTCTTATCTAAAATAGTATAGTTAATAAACATCAATATTTATATAGCTTTCTATAAGATTTATAATATTGAAAAAGATAAATATAAAACTACTTATTAAAAATACTTCAACCTATTTAAGTAATTTACTTCTTTTTTAGGCTAATAAGTATACTTATAATATTCTAATATTATATTAATAATGTATTTTAAGGCTTTTCAATAACTTTGTTATATAGTTATATTAAAGATCTCTGATCAATTTAAAGTTATATGTTTCTCGGGAACTTTTTCAAGGAAACTATACCTAGTTATTCGCTTAGCTCTTACTTACTTTGTATACCTTATATATAATACTGGAACTAAGGAACTATTTAAACGGAGAAAACCTTAAGTAGTAATATTATAGTTAGTTAATATAATAGCTAGTAAATAGAAAGTATATATATACCTATATCTATTATAGTTACTAATTATAGGATTATAGTTATATAATACTAGATACTAGCTAGCTAGTAGTACTTATTACTAGCTATTAATACTTATAAGCTATTAATATTAGTAGTTACTAGCTACTAATATTAAAAGTTACTATTTATTAAAAGCTATTAGTAAAGGCTAGTAGCTAGTCGTAGTTACTATATAGTTTATATAATTAGAAAGTATATATATACTTACTAGTCGCGTTTATTTACTATAGAATTCGAACTTGTTACTTTTACTATAAAACGGTAAACGCTAGCTAGACGTTAAACTACTATATTAAGCGAGTAAATAACTTTATTATAGTTCATTTTAATAATATCTATTATAGAATACTTTAGAAAGCTTAGGATTCTCATAGATATTTATCAGGGATTTCCTACTAGAAATTACCAGGATTTCTGGAGGGATTTCTTCAGGATTTCTCCAGCATTTCTTTAAGAAATACTATAGAAATCTAGGTAAATTCTAGATAGAAAGGTTAAAGATTTATTAGCTTTTATACTATTACTTTACTAGTACTAAAGTATAATAATTAGTAATATAACTTATTTTTTATTATTAAGACTTGAGTTTACTGTATAAATAACTAATTAACAAAGCTAGAGAATATTCCATTAATAATAAGAATCTAGTACTAGTAGTTAACGGGAGACTTTATATTTACTCAAAAGTTATACTACTAAAGTTATATTAAAATTAGTAAATAGTAAGTCAAATTAATACTATAGTTACTTAACTACTGTAATTTACTTTACTATTAAATCTATTCAAAATACATTCAATAATTACTATATATAATATAAATATATCTTTATTTCAAAGATGTTTATTATAATAGAACATCAAATTACTATAATTAATATTAGAAACTTTTTAAATTTATCATACTCTATTGACTCTATACTAATTCCCGGATATTTAGATAAAATAGAAATACAAGTTTAAACTATAACCCTAATAGCTTATTAATAAAAATCTTAATTATCATAGTACTAGAAGAAGATTACTATCTAGAAAAATACTATTTGTTATAAAAGAATAACTATAAAATCCCTAATTAGAATAACTACTATAGTATATTACTACTAATTTATAATTAAGTAAATTATTACTAGGTTTTCAATAAGGAATAAAAGAAACTAAATCTTCTTAAAAACTAGGGATTCGTTAAACTTCTTAACTAGACCTAGGAAGCTTAAATCATATTCCTCTACTTTAATCCTTTCTTAATAAAATAACTCTTTTTCTTATTTTTCCTATAAAGCTTAATTAACTTATAATACTAACTCTATTATCCGTTTTTATTAAACTATTATCCATATTTAGAAAAAGAAACCTAGGAAATTTGAGAAAATTAATTAATCCCTAAAATGTGTCCTAGATAAATACTAAATCTAAAAATAAAATAGATTTATCAGGATATTTCCCCTATCAATAAAACAATCAAAGTAATATTTTAATTTCTATTAAGAATTATAATAAAGTTATATTAGAAATTCTAAAAAACTAGGAAATAATAGAGAGTATTCTAATATTAAGAGAAATACCTTTAAATCTAAGTCTAGTATATTAATAGACTTTATAATCTCTAGTACTCTCTCTAGAACTACTTCTTAATCTATTTCTGAATTTACTTACTAATTTACTTACTAATCTACTTTGTTTTTCTATTTCTAAATCTAAGTAATTATTAAAGATTTTTAACTATACTTTACTAAATATATAGAATACTATAGCGAAAAAGAAGAAAAAATAGAATCAATACTAGGTACCCATTTAAATTAGTACTAAGATTACTACTAAAATTACTAGGAGTAATAAAAGAAAAACGTAATTTAAAACTTAACTTACTAAATATTCTATTTAAAGAATTACTATAAAACTATATATTTAAACTAGAAAGAGTTAGACTTTTTAATCCCCTAATAGATATAACTTTTCTAGAGGATTCCCCATAGAAAATACTAAGGAAAACTATATAAGTGTTGAGTAATTTATTAAAATAGTAAAACTCTATATAAATAACTACAATTGCTATTAACTAGCTATTATTAAAATATATTATAATATTTCTATAGAACTACTTATAAGTAATATATAATACATCTAATTAATAAATAATAACTAATCTTTTAAGACTACTAATATAAACTAGAAAACTAGATTATTGTTTTAAGAATAAGATTTAAGGTAATTATCTGAATTACTAAATAAGAACTTGAAAAGGTATTCTATACTATAGATAATATCTATAATTAACTAGATTTATAAATATTTACTACTAAAGTTATAAATCTTATAGAATAAACCTAACAATATAAATTAGAAGTTCTGAGAATTATCTATAATATATTAAATTTAAATCTTATAATAGGAATTCTCAGACTTAGATTAGGTATAGAAAGAAACTAATAGATTGAATTCCTAGTAGAATAGTAAGATAGATAGATAAGAAATATAGCTTCTAAAAATAGAAAGACCTAAAAAGAGAACTTATATAAAAGTAATATACTAAACTTTAATATACTATAAATTAAACTAATAGATTTATAAGTTAACTATACGAAATATAAGCTAGCGTATAAAATTAAATTTTAAACTAAACTGATTTTAATTAATAATATTATATAGCTAAAGGAATATCCTAATGTATCAATGAATTTAAAAGTGAACCCTCTAGCAATATAGGATTCTTTTCTATAAGTAAGAAATAGAACAAGCTTTTAAGAAAATACAATTAATCTAAACAATAGGCTAAGATACTAAAGTAGGCAAGGTTATTGATAATTAATATCTTAAACTAGGTCTAACTAATAAAACTAATACTTAAAGCTTTATTAATGTCTAGGTAACTAATTTAGATAACTAAACTAACTATACAGTTAAAGAAATATAAAAGAAAAGACCTGACCTAGTAGTAATATAATACTTATAGTATAAGTAATAACTATAGACTTTCCTTAGACTCTAATCATAATATTCAAGAATTTATAGTAGAAGATATTAACTTCATTTCTAACGAATATATATTAAGTAATTACTAGGAATTACTAGAATATTAAAATAATCTTTTTATTTTCGCAAAATATTCTATTTAGATTTATAATAAAGCTATAGGTAAGAAATATAAAGAAACAAAGTGATACCATAAAGATTATTTGAAAACCATGAATTCTTCTTAGGATTATACTTTACTAGAATTAAAGCTTTCTTCTATTATAACATTTTTAGCTATTCTATACACAAATTCCTATACCTATATTAAAATAACAAATTCACTAAATAATATAGTATTTAATACATATGTTAATATAGGAGTTATAAAATATTTTATTTAAAAAGATATACTAGATTAACTATTAAGCTATTAATTTAACTTAAATTTAACTATAAAACTATTAGGAATTGGATCCTTATGAATTATAGGATAAGTAATATATAAGAATATGCCTTATAGTTTATACGGAGAGCTAGGATAGCTAGGATTAGATTAATTATATAGATATGGATTATATAATATAGTAGCCTTAGGCTACTATAGGATAAAAGATCTTTATAGCTACTACTAGTTAGCTTACTAAGTTAAAGTCTTATAACTTATAGAGATCTACTTTTTTACTAAATACTCCTTCCCCTACTAGGCTTTTATCTATTCCCTTATAATTCTTTAACTTCTACTTCCTAGAGAAGCAGGGCCGGGATTTTAGTAATAGTTCTATTACGACGAATAGTCGGCGAATACGTAGCAGTAATAGTACTAGAAATAATAATACCTGAAATTACGGCTACTGAAAACTCTGCCGAATATATAGTAACTATATCGCCTGAACCATAGCGACTATAGTAATACTTATATACTTCTTTAAATAATAGTCTTCTTTTATAGAAATAATATTAGCTTAGCTTTCTAGTAGCGAATATATAGTAACCCCTATACCGTTAATTTACGTTAATTATAAAGAATACTCTAGGCTTCCTAGTTACTTTTATAGCTTCTTCTATAAGAGTATTACTTTATACGAAATCGAGGATTAGTTAATAGTAATTTCAGATACCTATATATTATAGCTATAAGCCTCGGAAGCCTAAAAGATTCAATAGGCTATAACGAAACTCTCCTATACTTTCTAGACCGAGTAGCGTAATTACTAATATATCCTACTAGATTTTACGTAGGCCGACTCTATAGCGTTTCCTTACTATTTATTAACTAACCTTATATTATAAGAGCTATACTTCTATAGTATATTTTATATACTTCGTTATAAAAACTAGTTTTTACTGAAGTTTTACGCTAAATAGTTAGCTACTTATAAAGCTCTAGGTATCCCTAAACTAGAAGTATTAAAGCTTTATACTTTCGCTTTTTTCTATTACTTTAAAGTTAGGCTATAGAGGTACTTATAATACTATAAGTTCGATAACTAGGTATTTAGGGTAGTAGCTTTAGTAGCTAAGTATTTATAGGAGATATTATAGTCTTATAAAAGCTTTAGTAGTACTAGGAATACTACTACTAAGGGGTTAATACTTAATTATTATAGAGAGATTAATATTTTAGAAAGCCCCCTAGTAAAAAGGTAATACTTTAAAAAGTGTAGATACTTTAAAGAGTATAAGCACCTTAAGGGCTATCCTTCGTGTAAAGTATATAGCAAGTTAGGCTATACTATAGTTACTTATTACTATAATAAGTTCTATATATTCTACTAGAGACTAGGCTACCCTATAAAAGTCTACTGTAAGTATTTCGCTGAGAGTTTACTAAAAGGTCCTTAGAACTAAGTAGAACCTAGGGCTATATAATATAGAAAGAATACCCTAGAGGGCAAGTAGCTTATAAAGGCTTACTATAAATATTTTACCGAGGATTCACTAAGGATCCCTAGAGCTATAATAAGCCTAGGGCTAGAAAACTATAGTATAGTAAAAGTACTTTATAAGGGTTTACTATAAGTGCTTTACTAAAGGCTTAAGAAACCCCTAGGGCTATATAGAGCCTAGGGCTATATAGTAATAAGAAGGCTTAGCAAAGCTTACTAGTAAATATATACTAATACCTCGGCGGCTTAATTAGCTACGAGAAACCTTATATACCTAATTAGTAATAGGAAGCTTTATAGAAGTATCGCTAATATAGGAAAGGGTTAGATACTCTAGGTTTAGCCCTAAAGATCCCTAGTTGATATACTAAAGCTTTATTAATAAGCAGGAGACCTCGTGGGTTAATATACTTATAGGAAGTACTATTTGCTTAATATACTAATAGGAGCCTTATATATTAATATATATATAGGATAAATAACCTTTATATATTAATATACGTATAGGATAACCCTTATATGTTGATATGTATGTAGGATAAACGACTCTTATACGTTAATATATATATAGGATAAACCCTTTTATTCTCGTAAATCGCTAAATAGTCAGTAAATAGCTAGCGAAACTATTTCAAAGTAGCTATATAATATTTATAAGCTTTAAAGCCTAAGGTTTATAGAAGGGGGGATAGTTATAAGGATATACTTTATAGTTTATATAGAGAACTAGGATAGCTAGGATTAGATTACTATATATATACGGATTACGTAATATAGTAGCCTTAAGCTACTATAAGATAAAAGTTTTCTTTATATAATATAGTAGCCTCAAGTTACTATAGAATAAAAGGTTTTTATAGCTACTACTAGTTAGCCTACTAAGTTAAAGTCTTATAACCTACAGAGATCTACCTTTTTACTAAATACTCCTTCCCCTACTAAGCCTTTAGCTATTCCCTTATATAATATTTTTACTATTTTACTAAGGAATAATCGACGATTCCTTTAAAATAGCGAAACTTAATATTAGAATTCAAGTAATTAATAAATCTAAAACTAGAATTCTATTAAGTTAAGAATTTAATATATTTCATAAAATTAATATTCTTAATACTAAAAAGATTATTAAGATTAATCTATATTAAAACCTCAACCTACTTGATATAGTAGTTAAATATCTAGCTAGCTTTTACTATTTTATAATAAGAATAGTAGGTTCGAATCCTGTAGCCGGTAAGCGTAACTAGTAGCTATGTGCTTTCCGATTATATAAACTATATAGTAACTACTACTAACTATTAGTACTTACTAATAGCTATTAATAGTTAATAACTATTAATAACTAGTAACTATTAATAGCTAGTAATTATTAATAGCTAGCGATAAGTATTACCAGTTAGCTAGTATTTAGTATTATATAACTACGATCTTTTAATAAATACTTACGATAGATATAGGCTTATACTTTCCTTTTATATACAATATATTCTCCTATAAAGATATACTTACCATATTTATCAGCTATTATATTAACTAACTATATTATTATTACTTGAGGTTTCCTCTGTTGAAATAGTTCCTTAGAACTAGTATTATCTATAAGGTATATAGAGCAAGAGCCGACTACCGGGTATAGCTTCCTTTAAAAGGTTTCCGAGAAGTATATAACTTTGAATAAATCAAAGACCTTTGATACAACCACCATATTAAAACCTCGAAATCATAGTATAAGTATACGCTAAAAGAATACTTAATATTTATCTAGTAAGGTTAATTAGGAGTTTGATAATTTTTCTACAAACCCTAGTATGTATCCTAGTTAATATTTTATAACGTTTAAAACTAATATACTTATATTTCAATCTATTTATAATAGTATAATTAATATCGTAATATATTAATAACCTTTAGTAATTATATCTAACTACTTATTAGATAACTAGAAAATTATACAAAACTAAACAATTAGGTATATTTCTATTAATGATTATAAGGAAATAATAATCTATACTTTAGATAAAAACAAAATTTACCTTTTAACTATCCTAATAGCGAAAACCCTCGTTTAGTTATTACTAATAAGTTATATTAAAACTAAAAACTAGGTTAAAAGTTTAATTCTAATAGAAATACTATCTTTACCTTACAAGAAGTAATAATTTATAATTATTTAAAAAAGGTTATTTAAAAGATCTTATAAACTATTACTAAATATCTGATCTTCTAGAAACGAGAAAAATAGATTAATATAGAAAGACACGAAAGGTTTACTTTACTATTAGGAGAAGATTATTATAAAAGGAAAATTGTATAATATCTATACTTAGTAAGCCAAGAAAATTAGAAATTTCTAGATAAGGAACTTAATAGTATATATACAAAAGCTAATTTAAATAAGTTGATTTATATATAGTTTTTAAAATACTAATCTTTATAGTCTAGAGAATAGTAAGTAGAAAGAAAAGAGTATAAATAATTATAGATTTAAGAATAATCAACAATATTACTATTCTAGATATTTATCTTATACTACTCTAATTAGAAGTTATATATAAAATCTATAAGAAGGAATTTATAATAATAATTAATACTAGGTAATATTTTCACTAAATACTAATTATAGAAGAATACTAAGAATAATTAATAATTATTAGCTATTAAAAATAAGAAACACTTATAGTAATACGAATAAGATTTAGAAGCTTACTAATATATACTTAATAGTTAAAAGTAAAATCCTTTAACTATACTAGGATTCCGCCTAAGTATTTATTAATAATATAATGATTACTTCAAAAACTATAGAATAATACTACTAATAATTAAATATAATTCTTCAATTATTAAATAATTATTATAATCTTAAACGTCTAAGAAATAAATACTTTATAAGATTCCCCTTGATTGAACTACTAGGTTTTAAAAGAAATAGCTTTAGATTCTTTATTGTTAAAAAGAAAGTATAGAATCTCAGAAAATTAAATTTCTAAAAGTCCTAGTAGTACTAGAGAAATAGATTAGTATAATAAGATATTTATAGTATTTTATACTAAAATATATATCTAGAGTCAGAGTTTTTTAAAGTTAGAAAATAAAACTACTATTATAAATACACGAATAAGGAATCACTACTAACTAAAAATAAAGGTATTACTATATAAAGATAATTTTGGAACTAATATAAGAAAAAGAATAGCTTCAAAGATATCTAATTAGTATTGACAATAAATACTACTTTAATTTACGACAATCTAAACTAAAAAATATTCATTCAGATTAATACCTTATAAGAATATAGATATAATACTTTTCTTTTCTATATATAGAAAGAAGAAAAGAATTAGGAACCTAGAGAATGAATACTATATACTTTAATTTAATTAATCTTATATATTAGCTAAGTATTTATAAATACTAAAATAAAATATTAGTTTACTAAACTCGAAATTATATACTTAGTTTAAACTATCTAGAAAATATAAATTCTTATTTAATTAGCTAGGAAAACTCTATTCATTATACTAATAAACTATATTGCTATTCTAAGTATAACAATCTAGATAATATTATTTATAATAAATAGAACTAAAAAACTAACTTCTACCTTATTTTTACAATAGAATATTTTCATAATTTTAACTAGAATATAATTATATCCCTAGAAATACTAATATTATCCTAGATATATTCTCTAGAATATAATTAGGTCAAACACTAATCCTAAGAAAAAGTAAATTAAATAGAACATAAAATAATTAAATTATATACATTATAATAGAAATTGGATTCGATAAAGCTACTAAAAATACTTAGGGAAATATATTATACTAATATTAGATTTGATAAAATCTATAAACAATTATTATAACTACAGAATCTAAATAAATTACCTTTTAAACTTAATAATAAATTCCTTTACTATATTAAATACTTAGAATAAAGAAAACTATATATTCCTAATACTATTACTAGATAGTTTATTAAAACTCCACATGAACATAACTATTAATAAGAGAGCTGGATAATATAATATTATATATTATCAATATATATACATTTATAACTTATTAAGAAAATTATAGAATCTATTAAATATTACTTACTTTGTAATTTATTACTAAAATCAAAAATAAAACTTTTAAGAGAATTCTAACTTATATTAAATCTACTAATACTATTCCATACTATCGTTATAGATTCTATTATAAGTTTTCCTAAAATAGTATTAGATCTTTCTCCTTAAAGACCTATTGAATTCTTATTATATAACTTACGAATAATAGTTGTAGATAAACTCTATAAAATAACTTTTCTAATTCTAAGACACTTTACTTATATACTAGTAAATTAAACTAAAATCCTCCTCTAGTCCTTTTATATAAAGAATTAGAAAATTCCTACAATAATTAACTTTATTTATAGTTAGAATTCTTATTATAATTCTAGAAAGAAATATAGAAAACTTTAGATATCGAACTATACTTATTAATAGCTTATTATTTATAAGCTAATAGGTTTTGAGAATAGAAAAACCAAATAGTAGAAATGATAATCTATATATTTATCTTAGAAAATCCGGAACAACTAGAAACTAATTCCTTTATATTAATATAATTCTTACTAAATGATAACCTAGTAAATACTATGTCTAAATCCCTAAATAAAAACCTTTTAAGATATAAACTTACTTTACTTCTTAACTTATTCCTAAAAATAAATATATCTATTTTATATAGTATTATGTAAAATAAAGTATCTTTTTGAATTATATAAATATAAATACTTATAAAAGTCGTGTTTTAATTATGAATATAAACTAGTTATATTTAGCCTAAAGATTATATATATCCTCAATTGAGAAAATACTATAAATTACTTAGAAACTAGTTAGTAGAAGCTTTATTTCTAAGAATTAGACTAATTAAAATACTAGAATAAATTAGAAAACTAATTTATTACCTAGATTTACTACTAATTATGAATATTTACCTTATAATCTCAATTATTTACCTAGTCCTAGTTATTAATTCTACTAAAGATCTATATCAATATATAGTAATATATACTAAGCCTATAGATATTAATAGTATATAGAAAAATAAATTCAGAGATTTATTCTAGTTTTATAAAATAGAAAGGACTTTAGAGAAAGAAGTAATATAAATAAAAAGGAAAACCCTAAGATTTAGTATTCTATTTGATAGAAATATTAGCTTAGTTTTTATAATATATAAATAGATATTAATACTATACAAATAGAAGAAATACTTAAAGAATTTTAAAATATAGAAGCTTAAAAAGTTAGTTAGTTAAAAGAGTTAGAAGAAAATAAAAAACTATTATTAGACAAATACTAAATATTTATACTAGAAGAATAACTAGATAAAACTAGGAATAAAAGTATAGAAAGAAAGCGAAGATAATATATCTTTAACTAGTCTTAGGAAATATCAATTACTAATAAAGAATCTACGAAATATCTAGGATATTAAGAAACTCTAGAATTAAGAAATTACCAAGAAATTAAAGAATGATGAAATAAGAAAAGATAATTAGATTCTATTCAAAATTATAATATTTTCCTTAGAAACTTATAACAGATAAAATCTAATACTATTTATTAGGATAATAATATCTTTAGTAAATATACTTTAAATAGTTTACTAGATTAGTTATATATTTTCTTTCTACTATAAAGGCTTTTTCTATACCTTTTGTAATATAATAAATACTAGAGAAATACTACTATTAATATATATTATAAAAATAGATATTTTCCCTAATTGTTAATATCTGAAATCTTTATACTTATTATATTCCCTATTATTTCTTTATATATATATTTATAACATACTAGTATTTTATACTAAATATTACTTATAATAATCGCTTATAAGATAAATTATATTCGAACTATCAAACTAACTATTTTCTAGGGAAAAGAAAACTAAAGCTTTATTTCCTTAAGATATTTCTATACTTTCACTATTTATAGAAGTAAAGTATCTATCTCAAAACATATAAAATCTATAAGTAATTAGTATAATATATAAGATTAAGCTAATAAATAATTATTTCTGTACTACTAGAACCTTAGAATTATTAAAAAGATTAAGTCTCCTTTTAACTTAATCTAAAAGACTATTATTTTTATCCCTAATAAAAAACTTAGTTATACTAATAGTATTAAGTTAGCTAAATTTGTATTTATTAATTATCCTTAATTTCTTTTCTATAGTAATATTAATTATCCTTAATTTCTTTCTTATAGTAATTATAATATAGAAACTATACTTTTCTAAGAAAATTAACTTATCTACTTTATATTCTAGAACCTAGCTCTATAATGTAGTAGACTTCTTAATATGATATTTATAGCTAATTATATATATTATTCTAATTAACCCGTTTAGAATTTAAATAATCTCGCTATATCTCACTCTAGGCATATAACTAGCAGATTAATTCTATAGCTATAGAACCTAATAATACTTATACCTTTATTATAAAACTATAGAAATTCTATTACTTATACTACTAAGTCTAGTAATTAATAAATAATTATTATTAAGGAAAGTTTATGGAAAAATAAAATTAAAAAGACTATGTCATAAATTAATACTATTATAAAACTTATCTAAAAATAGAAAAGGAGTAAGATTATAATTGAGATTATATAGAGTAATATTGATACGTTATTTGAGAAAATACTAGATATTACTAAGACTTTAACTATTCTGATATTATTGCTAGATATTAAGGACTATACTAATTTCCTAGTTTTAGAAACAATACTTAAATATTAATTAAGCTAAGATAATACTAACCTAGTTAAGAGAATTAGATTCATTAATAATATTACTAATATATAGAAAAGCTTATAACTATTAAGCTAGATTTCTACTATTAGATATTAAGCTATATTAGCTCTTAAGCCTATTAACTAACTAAATAGACTTACTACTATAAACTTTAGTAGAATATTCATAACTAAGTAGGAGATTAAAATGTTTTATTTAATAACTATATAGATAAGAGAATATAAGCTTATTTTTTAGGTAATTTTGGGGTATTATAATTAGTGATTTCTAGAATAGTTTTTACTTTTTAGCTAATAGTATAACTACTAAGTATTTTATAGATCTTTATCATAATATCATGTAGACAAATAACTAGCTTAAATTAGTTCTCCTTAACTTTATTATAAATATCTTATATATTTTTTAACAAATTTACTTGAGGAGAATATATTACGATTAGAAATATATACTTATATTATTATACTTAAAATAAAGAATAACTCTTCTTTAGTAAATTTACTATAATAAATTATAATACTCTAATAATATAAGTAACTATTAGTATAAATTTCTTTTATAAAGATATATTAATAATAATACATTAATCTTCTTCTTATTCATAATAAAAACTAGGTCATAAATAATATCTTAGACTAACAGTTATTTATATTTCTTAGAACTACTTCTAAAGAATTCTTAGATATATTTTATAGATAATATAATAACATAACCTAAATAGTTTTTAAAAAAGGCTTAAAAGATACCAATAAAATATAAAGTTAGGGAAAGATATATTAGAATTTAACTATTATACATAAAGTCTTTATAGGACTAATCTATAAATTATATTATTATAGTTAATTATTTCAATATACTTAGAGTTTCTATATTTTAGTTTTATTCATTAGATATCTATTTATTTCATCTAGTTCATATCCCTATAATTTCTAACTAATTAAGTACTTCTTAATAGATTATCTTTATAGGTTAATATAATAATAATCTTTTATAATAATTAATTGTTGAAGTAAAGTCTTTTAATATTAAATAATTATTATAGAATACTATAAAGTACTTAGGATTCTAATAGATATTTATTAGAGATCTCCTATTAGAAACTACTAGTATTTCCTACTAGAAATTACCAGGATATCTTACTAGAAATTACTAGGATTTCCCTTAGTATTTCTCTAGGATTTCTCTAGGATTTCTCTAGGATTTCCTTAGGGAAATACTATAGAAGTCTAGGTAATTTCTACATAGAAGAATTAAAGAATTATTAGCTTAGGATAATACTATTAAGGTATTAGGGAAATACTATAGAAGTCTAGGTAATTTCTACATAGAAGAATTAAAGAATTATTAGCTTTCATACTATTGTTTTACTAGTATTAAAATATAACAATATCTTTATCTATAATTAGAAATTAAAAGGTAACTATAAAGTAAAAGTATAATAAATCCTTAAACAGCTATAAAAAGCTAGGTTATATTTAGATTTACAGAAATACGAACTTTCTATAAAATAGATCAAATATCCAGCTTTTATCATTCAAGCGTAGAAAAGTGTTTATTATAATTTTAAAAAGCTCAAATTATACAAAACTAAGAAATCTCTAAGAATATTTACAATATCTAGAATTTCCCGAGCTTTATAAACTTCTATTATAATCTAGTTAACTATTTTTCGAGCTTAATAAAACTCTTCATTTAACTAATATAAAAGAATACTATTTAATTGAGATACTATATATTGATAAGTATCAAAAATACTTAAACTTATATTTATCTTAGAACTAATTATAACTTAATAGAAACTAAAATAGTATGTAGTAATAGAAATAGATTACTTAGGAGTAATATTAAATAATTAATCTTAATATAAGAATAGAAACAGTATATTATAGCTAACTGTTTATTATTTTACTAGACTTATTCTATTTTAGTAGAATTATATTATTTATAATAAGGAACTACTAGCAAATATATTATACTTAAAATATAGTTAGTAGAGCTATAGAATATAATAGAACCATTTACTATCTTCTCTAATTATAAAGCTTTAGAATGGTTCATAAACTTGAAATTTATCTTAAAATAATGTATTAGATAAATAGAAGTTTAAATAGAGTTTAGTCTTATTTTAACATATTACTTAGGTTATTTTATAAAGTATTTTAATATTTTCTCTTCATAAAGCTAAAATAATATAATAGAACTAAAACTTATAATATAAGTTTTCTGATTTCTCTAGGTTAATTAAAAGGATAAATATACGCTTTCCCTATTATTCCTAATTTATAATATATAAACTAAATAGAACTAGAGAAAACCTATATAAATATAAAATAATTACTAGTATACTACTAGGAAATTACTAGATAGATATGTTAGATTCTGAAATACTATATTACTAATACTATAAAACTAAATAATTATAATAATACTAGTTTATAAAGTTTACTTAGAAACTATCTACTAAATAGTAAGAATACTTTTACTAGAAACCTTAATATAAATATAAATCACTAATTATAAAGTAAGAAATAATAGTATTTTACTATATTAAAGTTAAGTCTAGGTTTCTAAATATAAGTTGCTAATAACTATAATTTTCTAAATAATTTATAATTACTTATTTTTAGATTATCCTAGTATTAACGTAATATATATAATACTTTTATAAAACTAGTATTAGAATAATATATCAAAACATGAAGTATTTTATCTAGGTATAGAATATTTACTAGTATTTATATTCAAACTAATAGTACTACTAAAGCCTAGTATAACTTTTACTAGTTCCTAATAAATTTTAATTATAAATGTCTTTTAACTCTATAATAGAACTACTATTTACTATAATAGGAAACTTAAAATTCCTTATAATATTTATAGATTAGCTATCTAAATATCTAGTTAGTAATTATAATACTTATGATTACTAGAATCTGTATAGAAATATTCTAAGATATTTAGTAGTAGTTCTATAGTTTCCCTATATTCATTATTACTAACTGTAACTTAAATTAGGTTCATACTTTTTAAATAATATTATACTAGTTAATAGGGGTAAAATAATTATTATTGACTTTATTTTATCCCTAAATATATAATTTGATAAAGAAAGTAATACTTAGGATTTAAGCTTTCTTGTAAATATCCTTTTTATAACTAAACTAGCTAACCTATATTGATATATACTAATTAGTACTCAGTAATAGAAGCTTTTTAGTAATTAAGATAAGCTTAAATAAACTCCTAAATAAGTTTAATATTATACCTATTCTATACTCTTGAAAAGTAAAATAAATTATATATTCTAGTTTAGAATAAGTCTTAGTTTTCTTTATTTTACTTTAAAGATTGTATTACAATAATGTAAATAGCAATAGTATATGTATAATAATATAATAAGATAAGTATAAATAAAGAGAGGGGCCGATAGCTCGCTCTCTACTATGACTATTAGTAGATGTATTACCCCCTGAAATATAACTTTAGCTTTCCTATTCCCCCGTTATATATTATGGCTAGCCCCTAGTTAATCTAAAACTAGACCTTTTATAGCTATAGCTAGTATACCCGCCCTATATTAACTTTTTATAGATAATAAGTAACTAATAACTCCTTCTATAATAGTTTTATATACTTATACTTTTATATTTTAAAAGCTATATATAATTTAAATATCTCGAAATATTTAATTACTATTAAGTATGTATTCTATTTATATACTTTATATAATTTCGATATCTATAATTTTGATATTTCCTAGACTAAACTTTACCTACCCCTGAGATAAAGCTTTATACTACTAATATAAACGTTCTCCACTACTAATATAAACTAATTTATAATTTCTATATAAATATAGTAAAACTTAGCTTTTTCTTATTAGTAAATAATCTTAGTATATTAAATATATCTAATATATAAATAATATCTTTATAGATATAGATATACTTAGTATAATCAGATAACTCTTAAAATTCCTATAATTATACTTTTATAAAACTTTAAAATCTCTAGTAACTAGTATTGAAGTAATATATTAATATTAAAATAATTCTTAGATTATACCTAATCTCCGATATTATTAGTTTAGTATAGTAAATTATTAGTCAACTAGATAATACTTCTTTAAATATTTATAAGTTATTCTTTAATTATAATACTTGAGATAATCTTATTAAAGCTCATTTGAATAAAGTAATAGCTTTAGTTATAATTAGTATAGCTAGATATCTCTATACTTATTCTATAGTTTTGTTTTTGTAAATAGCTTTATAGATTTCGAGGAGATTTTAGTCTTATTATAAGAATATAGATATAGAAAAGTAATAGATTACGGAATACTTAGCCTTTATAAGTACTTCATTCTATTCTATTTTTAAGAGGTTTATAAAAGTTCTTAACCCTATAATCTTAGTAGTTACTTTTAGCTACGTATACTAAGCTTTAGCCTAGATAAGGCTTTCTCTATATAAATTATTACTATAAAGTATCCTATTACGATAAAATGAAATATTAGAACTAGGGGTAAAATTATCTATAATAATAAGTATTTTCATTACTATTCTTACTAGTCATAAGCTAGTATTAAAAGAAATACTATTTTTAAGCAAGGTTTATAATTAAATCTATATATAAAGTAAGAAGCTTAGATACTTTTCTAAGTACAGAGTAAAAGTAACTAAATAAAAGAATAATTAAAATATTATGAATAGCTAAAAAGGTTTAGCTTAGGGATAAAGTATAACTTTTATTATACTATCTTAAGATAAGTTAGCTAAATAAAAAGCTTAATCAGGTATCTTCTCAAAATAAAATTATTAATATACTTAACTTATTAAATATCATATTAAATATCTTTATAAACATCTATTTTTCCCGTTTAATAGAGTAGTTTAACGTCTAGCTAGCTTTTACCGTTTTACGGCAAGAATAGTAGGTTCGAATCCTGCGGCAAGCAAGCGCGACTAGTAACTATATACTTTCTAATTATATAAACTAATTATAATAACTACTACTAGTTATTAGTACTTGCTATTAGTTATTAATAGCTAGTAACTATTAATAGCTAACAATAATTACTGCTAGCTAGCTAGTATTAGTATTATATAACTATAATCCTTGAAGAGTAACTATAATAGATANTTACTTAAGAAATACTATAAATAAAGTATTTTAAAAAGGTTATTCAAAGTTAAACTAAAGAAATATATTAGATATCTAATAAACTATATTTTAAATACCTATAACTTATGTAAGATCTAGATCTTTACTTTTTAGAAATTTATTATTACTTGAAATATTAAATTTAATAAGATAAGATTTTAGTTAAAGTAATATTCGCGTGAAATATTTATAAAAGAGATTATAAAACTACTAGTTAAATTAATTACTAAAAAAGAAAAAGACTTTATTCTTAAAATACTTAAAAAACTTAAAATAATAAGCATACTTAATAAAGAAACCTCTTCTCTACTAATTATCCTATTAATATTAGAAGTAGCCTAAAACATTAAACTAAGCTTAGAGTTAATTTCTAAGACTAATAAAAGAAGCTTAATTATATTTAACTTAATATCTAAACTAATAAAACTAGTCTAGGTTTCTAATTAATAATAACTAGATATAATAATCCTAGGTAAAAATTAGAGTTTAGGAAATATACAAATAACTAGAGAACTAGATAGTATACTTCAAATTAGGAATCTAACTAACGAAGAAAAAATACTTATTTTAACTAAGAATAGAAGTAATTACTTTAAAACCCCTATTCAGTTAATGTAAAGTAAACCAAAATATAGTTCTAGATTTTAGCTAACTAAATTAGGTTTTTTAATTACCTAGGAACTAGGCTAATAATATTTAGTTACTTTTGCTCTGTACCTGGAATAGCATCTAAGCTCTTTATCCTATATATAGATTTAACTATAGGTTTTACCTAATAATAGTATTTATACGAATACTAGCTCGTAACTAGTTAAAATAGTAGTGAAATTACCTATTATTATAGATAATTATACCTCTAGTTCTAATAATTAACTTTATAGTAGTAAAAGACTTTATAGTAATAATTAGGGAGAGCTTTACCTAAACTAAGGCTTAGTATATATGGCTAAAAATAACTACTTAAATTATAAAGTTAAGAATTTTAATAAACCTCTTAAAATAGAATAAAATGAAATATTAAAAACTAACTATTCTATAATCTATTACTTTTCTATATCTAGAGCTTCATAATAGAACTAAAATCTCCTCAAAATCTATATAACTACTTATAAAAAAGAACTATAGAATAAATATAGAGATATCTAGTTATAATTATTATAATTATGATGATTGGTTTATTATAGTTGAGGTCTTTTATTTAAAATAAGTTTCAATAGAATTATCCCAAGTACTATAATTAATAAATAACCTATAGATATTTGAAGGATTTTATCTAGCTAATTTATAATTTACTTTACTAAGTTATTAACATTAAGGACTAAATATTGAGTAAATATCATTTTCATATTAATACATCATTATAATACTAGTTACTAGATACTTTAAGTTATTATAGTAATATAATTATAGAGGGTCTAAAAGCTATCTAGCTATATTAAGAATATTTATATTTATATGAGTATTATTCGTAAATTAGCTTTTTTGATATACTAAGATTATATACTAATCAGAGTAAGCTAAGTCTTATTATACTTATATCGAGATTATAAGTTAACTTATATTAGTAGTAAACAACTTTTATATTAGTAATATAAAGTCTTATCTTAAAGGTAAGTAAGGTTTAGTCTTGAGGATGTAAAGATTATAGATATTAAAGTTATAATAAATATTTAAATACAGTCTTTATAGTTATTAGTAATTAAATGTTTTAAGATAGTTGAATTATATGTATAGTTATAAGGGTATAAAAGTATGAAGGTATAAAAGTATAAAGGTATAGGGGTATATAGTTATCATAGAAGGAGTTATTAGTTATTTATTATTAAAAAGGTTAATGTACGGCAGGTATATTAGCTATAGCTATAAGGGATTTAGACTTAGATTAACTAGGAGTTAGCTATAGTAGTTAGTGAGGGGGTAGGAAGGCTGAAGTTATGTTTTAGGAAGTAATATATCTATTAATAGTTATAGTAGAGAGCGAATTATTATCACCTCTTATAAATATCTATTTAATATTCTATATTAACTTCATTAAATAAGTAGAAAATAGCTTATTACTATCCTAGTAATATATAGATATATATTTTAATCTTATTTTAATCTTTACAAAAGAAGATAACGAAACTTGAAAGGAATAAGAAATTAAAGAAATATTAGTAATAAAGAATACTTTAGAATAAAACTGTAATTCGAACATATTAGTTAAATAGAACGTTTATAATACCCTAATATAAAAACCTTTAGAAAACCTAATTAATAGTAAAACTGTACTATGATCTAAATTATAATATGAGAGTATTAAAAACAATAATAACCTATTATTAATTTACTAATAATAAAAAGATATATAAACTATACATTAAATCATGTAATAGCCCCTAGAAGATATATATAACTAGCTATATAACTTACCTTCTAAGGATTAAATAAGTAAATTGAATAAAAAGATTAGTATTATCCTATTCTTCTTCATATTCCCAGTATTCCTCCTCTCTTTTATTTTTATCCTACTCTTCGTCTTTTCCTTTAGTAAAAATAATAGTAAGTACTATCTATTTATAAGTAAAGTATTATTAGTACTATTAAGGGTAGTAAATATATAGTAGTACTAAATAGGTAAGCTAATATTAATAAAGTTAACGATATAGTTATAGTATTAGTAAAGTATAGTATAACTACTAAAATATATTATAATATCTTACTATTAAAAGGTTAATATAAGAAAAAAAGAAGAAACTTACTATTATCTATATAATACTACTAAAGCTGGTAATAGCTTATTTAAAATAAAAGTATAGGTAAGTATAGGAATATCTTTAATATAGGAAAAAGAAATAGTAAGTATAATAGTAATATAAATTAGGGTTACTTACGAGAAATAATAGAAATAGTAACTATAATACTAGACTATAGTAGAAAGTTCTAATAAAAAATATGAGTATAGTTATTTTTACTAATACGTTTCTCTTTAGGTATAGGAATTATAAGAATAATAGAATAATTACTAGATATAAATAAATAGTTAACTTAATAGCTAGTAGTATATAAGTTATAGCTAGTAATAAAAAGTAATAGTTTTATTTATACTAATTTCTTAATCTTGTAAAAAGTTAGGCTTAGGCTATAATTTAGTTATAAGAAGCATAAATACTATTTATTTAGAACTAAGGAGTAAAAGAGAAATTCTCATAAAAAATATAAAAAGTCTACTTAGAAGTAATACTAGAAACCTACTAGTAGCTTATTAGTACTTAATTTCTTAGGTATAGTTATCGAGACTTAAGTAGAACTAGAATTAATTAGTTAAATATAACCTATAATATTACCCCTTTCTTTACTAGTAATATATTAAAACTACTTTCTTAGGGTCTTTATTATAATTATTAATTAGCCCGAAATATACTTTATAGTAATCTAATACCTCTATCTTCTATATTATATTTATTACTTCCTATATAATATCTATAAATCCCTTCTATTTAATAAAAGCCTACTATTACTACTTTCTATTTACCTAGTATTACTTTACTACTAGAATATCTTTAATTTCTTATTCTACCTTAGTATTATTATTAATTATAAATAGTAGTTATAAATTAATAACCTTTTAGCTAAGTAAAAGGTTACTAGTTATTTTCTAGAGGAAAATAAAATGAAGTTCAAAGTAAACTATCCCTAGTATATTTAACTTAATAATATATAATATAATAACTATTATAATTTCATATTTATAATATAACTAGTCTAGTTTCTTATTTAGCTATAGTAATTTATAGTTCGAGATATTTAACTATACTTTATTATTTACTTAGTACTTATCTATAGGGGACTAGTATTTATTAACTAAAACTTTACTTTACTACAAAACTACTATAATCTTAGTTTAGATAAATCTTATAATATCCTTTATCTTATTTACTAGTAACTAGGTAATAGCTTTTCTTTTTAATATTATTTTTCTTCTATTTTCAATAGTAAGTATAGGATTAATATAATAATTATACTCTATAAAAATAGTATAGCTCTAATATTTAAGTTATACTTATTCTATAAAGTAAACTATATAATAAGTAATAAGTTCCCCTAGTTATCCTAGGACTAGTATATATATATTTATAGTATAGCTTAAATCTCCTAATTCTAATATTCTATTCCTTTATGAATTTAAAAGTAATAGCTAGTACTAAATAGTTATATTACCCCTATTAAGTAGTAAAATTCTTTCTAGAACTTATTTACGTAGTTTAAGCTATAATTACTAATAATAAACTATAGTATCTTATAAAACTTATAGTAGTAGTTAAAGAATGTTAGGGCGCGATAGTGGCCCCTAGTTAAGCTACTGCTTAGTTATCCGTAAGAGGGGTATTTAGGCTACGATAGCTGGGATCCTAGGTTAAGGAGTTAGATTTGAATATATTAATAACCCTATACTTACGTTTACCCCCTATATAGATCTATTACTTAGATACTATACCTATCCCTGATATATTCGAATCTCTACTTAACTATTAGGGGTTCTAACTAGTAGGTTATATAGGGGGTACTAGTATAGTAGAAGCGACGATTTCGACGTATATGTATAGTAGAAGTAACGATTGCGATACATGTAATACCTATATAGCTATACTATCGATACTATTATAAGAGAGGTATACTAGGGGGGTACTAGTACGCCTTAGTATAGTAGAGGTGATAATTTTGATATATATTCGATACTTATATA
The DNA here is from genome assembly GCA_004367215.1 of Colletotrichum trifolii. Classification (NCBI taxonomy): domain Eukaryota; kingdom Fungi; phylum Ascomycota; class Sordariomycetes; order Glomerellales; family Glomerellaceae; genus Colletotrichum; species Colletotrichum trifolii. The sequence goes on along the minus strand of RYZW01000740.1, from coordinate 2,104 downwards.
GCTATACTATTAATACTATTAGTAGAGGGGTACTAGTATAGTACTAGTATAGCGGTAGAAGTAGCGATTTCGATATATAATAATTATGAGGCTATAATAACGAGGTTACTATATAGGATTATTATACGAGGCTATAATAGCTATTATAAGAGAAGTATATAAGGGGCCCTAGTATAGTAGAGGCGATGATTTTGATATATAATATTTATGAGGTTACTATAACGAGGTTACTACTATAAGATTATATAAAACTATAGAAGTTATTATAAGAGAAGTATACTAGAGGGGCTTTAGTGTAGTACGAGTATAGTAGAAGTAATAGTTTCGATATATGATACTTATAGGGCTACTATAACGAAACTACTACTATAAGATTATACGAGGCTATAGAGACTTCATAAGAAAGCAAAGCTATTATAAGAGAGGTATATAAGGGATACTAGTTACTATAATAGAGCTATTATACGAGGTATAGTAGCCGTATAAAGCTACGAGGTATAGTAGCTATATAAGGCTATAGTAAAGTTATTATAAGAGAAGTATATTAAGGGAGTATTAGTATAGCTCTAGTGTAGTAGAAGTAGCGATTTCGATATAAAACTTACTATAACGAGGCTATTATATAGGAGGTATACGAGGGTACTACGAAGCTATTATAAGAGAGGTATACTAGAGGAGTACTAGTATAGTACTAGGTAAGTAGATGTTTTCGAGAATTTTGAAGGGTTTGAGATAGGTATATTAAGTAGCTATTATAGGTAATTATAAGCGTTTATAGGTATATTGTATAGTTATATATAGTTATAGTATATAAGAAGGTTCCTATAGGGGCGCTATAGGGTACTTCTAGCGATATTACTAGTAATTAAGAGCTTTGAGGGTTTTTAGGTAGATTATGATTATAGTAGATATTAAAGTCTCTATAATTAGGAGTGAGGAAGAAGCTTTTCTAGTATTTCTATAGCTGAGGAAGACTAGCTGCTTTATACGGGGGCCCCGGGTTAACTAGAGTATAGCTATAATTAGAGATATCTTAGGAGGTTGATGTTGGCTAGGACCTAATATTGGGAGGCTGAGATATGAGCCTGGAATGGATTCCTAGGTCCCGACTGAAGAGGGGTACCGGGGGACTAGTGTTTTAGTAGTGAAGACTAGGGGGTTAGCTGGGGGCTAGCTTTTTAGGTTTTTATAGCTTGAATTTCTATAGTCCCCTAGGTTATAGAGTTTCGACTAAGAGAACTGAGGCCTAATAGTAAGGTACTAGTTCTAAGGTTATAAGAATATAGCTTCTAAGGAAAGGGATAAGGGCTACTAAAAGGCCTGGTTACTAGGAGGCCTAGTAGTAAGGGCTACTAAGAGGCCTGGTTACTAGGAGACCTAGTAGCCACACGAGGCTACGAAGGCTACCCAGAGGCTACGAGAGCTACCAGGAGGCCATAAAGGCTACCAGGAGGCTACGAGGGCTACTAGGAGGCTACGAGGGTTACTAGGGAGCTACGAGGTATAGTATAGTAGCTAATACTACTAATAATCGATAGAGAAACTATAAACCCTATAAAATCTCTATATAAAAAACTTAAAAGTATTAATAGAAGCTTACTAGAAGGGTAGTAGTATAGCTATAATATACTAGAAAGGTAGTAGTATAGCTATAGTATATAAGAAACTAGTAGTATATAAAAGTCTATTATAATAAGAAGTAACTTAGAAGAATAGTAGAGTAGTAGTAGTAGTAGTAATAGTATATAGTATCGAGTAAGAATAGTAGTAGTAGTAATAGTATAAGGCGACAGTTTATAGTATAGCCTCAAGTTAGTAAGAAGATTACTAGAGAAGTAGTAATATAGCTATAGCTATAGTACTATATCAGGAATAACGCATTCAAACAGTAGAGTTTTCGCTAGAAGAACTCTCGGCCACAGTACTATCTCCACAAGCTTCGCCTTACTTTAATTAGATAAAATAGGACTATACATATTACACTTAACCATATTTAATTATACATAATATTTACTAGATTTTACCCCCTAATTATATCTAATAATTAAGAATCTCACAATACTAAAAAGCTACCAAACCAAAAACATATATTATACTAAATCTA
>RYZW01000739.1:3702-14131 GCA_004367215.1 Colletotrichum trifolii | reverse complement strand
TTAACAAGGTTTTCTAAGAATTCTTATATCGGGGTATTTTAACTTTTCTATTTAACTAATATATTATAGTAACGTTTTTGTTTTAGTATATTTTGTATTACTAGTGTTTCTTTAACATTATACTTTGTTTAGGTTTTACTCTTCTTTTTAGTAGGGATTAAGATAGGATTAGGTTATATATGTATATATTATCATAATAGTAATAAGTTATCTTTTATTTATTTAATAAGGTTAATAAATAACATTAGGTAGATACTTATAGGGATATCTAAAGTAATATTTAGTAAGTTTAGTATATTAATAACTTTATATTTAGAGGATATTTAATTAAGTATTTTATTTAGTTGATTTGTTTTAATATAGTATAGTAATAATTATACTTTATTTTTAACCTAGAATCTTTTAGTAATTTATTATGTTTTATTTATATTTGTCTTATTATACTACTATATATATATTATTGCTACTTAAGTTATAGTAATACTATTTTTAAAATCAGATAGGAAAACTAAGGTTTGTTTTAAGCTAGAATATATAGTTTGCTCTATTGTTTAGAAGTGAGGGATAAGTATAATATTAAATTTATTTAGAAGTTCATTTAGGTTTGTTTCAGGTACTAAAGAATTTAAATTATTTAATATTAGCTAGTAAGTAGTAATATAAGTTAGCTAGTCTAGTTAAGAGAAAGTAATATATATTTGTAAGAAAGTTTGAATTTTAGGTATTATCTTTTCTGTTTACTATTTATTTAGGGATAGAATAATATTAATAAAAGTTATTATACCCCTATTGACTAATATAATATTACTTAGAAAATGTTAACTTAGTCTAATCTATAGTTAGTAATAATTAATATAGGGAAACTATAGAACTACTACTAGGTATCTTGGAATTTCTCTATATAGGTTTTAGTAGTTATAGATATTATAGTTTCTAGCTAGATATATTTTAATAATTAGTCTATAATTATTATAAGGAATTTTAGGTTTCCCTCTTTAGTGAATAGTAGCTCTATTATAAAATCAATAGAAATTTATAATTAGAATTTATTAAAGATTAAGAGGGGCTATAGTAAGCTTTAGTAGTATTTCTTTCTTCTATAAATATTAGTAGATAATATATATTTATATGAAATATTTAATATCTTTTTATATATTATCTTAATACTAATCCTATGAAAGTACTATGAATATTAAATTAATACTAGGATAGTTTAGGACTAAAGAATTATAAATTATTTAGAGGATTATAATTATTAATAGTTTATATTTAGGGATTTAGATTTAGTTCTAGTAAAGTAAAGTATTATTATTTTTAACTATATAATTAGCTATTTATATTTATATAGAAGTTTCTAGGGGGAATATTTTTACTACTTAGTAGATAGTTTATAAGCGAATTTTATATACTAGTATTATTATAATTATTTAGTTTTATAGTAATAGTAATATAGTATTTTAGAATATAGTATATCTATCTAGTAATTTACTAGTAATATATTAGTAGTTATCTTTTATTTATATAACTCTTTCTTAATTTTTTTCTATCTATATATTATAGATTAGGAATACTAGGGGGGGTTTTTCTTTATTTTTATAGTTAACCTAGAGAAACTAGAGGATTTATATTATAGGTTTTAGTTTTATAATATTATTTTAACTTTATTAAGAGAGGGTATTAGGGTACCTAGTAAAGTAATCTAGGTAATATTTTAAAATAAAGTTAAATTCTAATAAGGTTTTTATTTACCTAGTTTATTATTCTAAGATAGGTCTTAGATTTATAAAGTATTCTAAAGTTTTATAATTAGAAAGAATAGTAAATAGCTTTACTATATTTTGTAACTTTATTAATTATATTTTTAAGTATAATATTATTATTAGTAGTTTTTTATTATAAATAGTATAGTTTTGCTAGGTTAGTATAAGTCTAGTTAAATAATAGGTAATAAGCTATAATATACTATTTTTATTTTCCTATAAGAAGTAATTATTTAATATTACTCCTAAATAATCTACTTTTATTATTATATACTACTCTAGATATTATTAAGTTATAATTAGTTCTAAGATAAATATAAGTTTGAGTTTTTTAAATACTTACTAGTATATAGTATCTTAGTAAAATAGTACCCCTTTCTATATTAGCTATATAAGGAGTTCTATTAAGCTAGAGAAGTAGTTAACTAGGTTATAGTAAAAGTTCGCAAAACTAAAGAAACTCTAGATACTATAGATATTCTTAGGAACCTCTTATTCCTAGATAGTTTTAACCTTTTCAGGGTTATAGTAGATACCTTTTCCCGCCTTAATTATACTATAGATATTCTTAGGGATATCCTATTCCTATATAGTTTTAATTCTTTGAAGTTATAATAAATATTCTTTTCTATTTTAATTATAAAACCTAGATATTAAATCTATTTTACTAAGAATTCATATTTCTTTAAGTCTAAATATAAACTAGCTCTCTAAAATTATTTAAAAACTTATTTAACTTTATCTTCATAGTTACTCTTTACCTTATCATCATAAATAAAGATATTATTTAAATATATTATAACATAATTATTGAGACTACTTTAAAAATATTATTAATATCGTACTAGAATAATATAGATATATCTATTAGCCTAAAAAGGTAATAAATTACTTGAATAAACTTAAATATATCTAAAAAGTAGTTGTATACTTACTTTCCTCTAAAATGTAGATTTTATAGAAAGTTATATAAATATCAATTTTTATAAACTATATTACTTTAGATAATAAGCATAATATCTCTTTAATCAATAGTAAGAGGTAATAGTTATATGTACAAATATTATTCAAAGTATAATAAGTTATATAAAATTACTATTTGCCCTTAAACTTAATCAAAAAGATAAATATTATAGCTATAGATAAACTAGCCTAAATCTAACTTTTATTTATTAGGTTTATTATTTACTATTAAATCTTAACACATATTCCTCTAGTATATTATAAAGTAATCTTTATAATAAGTCTAGTTTTATCCTATCACAATTCTTCTTTAGGTAAATATAGTAATTAAGAGATTCCTAGTAAAATAAAAAACTGAAAGCTTTATCCTTATTAAATAAATCTATAAAAAGAATATAAATAGCTAGTAAAGTACATATTAGCTATTCTAAAGCTATAGGTAATATAACTACTAAAACTATATTAATCTATACTGTATTAATTATTAACTACTTATATCCTTCTTTTTGTAAAGTAGAAATAGTATAACTAATAATTTAATAAAACCTATAAATCTATCTATATATACTTTTGTCTAATATATTACTAATAGTTTATTTAGATAGTTAAGTTGCTAACTATATCTATATCTATCTTATTCCTTATAAGGTCTAAGATAACTTATTAGTATCATAATTATAGTTTCCCAAAAATAACCAGGTATACTATTCCTAGAATTATATAGAATAAAACTTTAGATATTTATTTATTGAAACTAATCAATAGTTTAACTATTTTAGAAATATAAATCTCCTGGTTAATTTTTAAGATAATACTTAACTAGTATACCTATAGTAATATAATTAACATAACGTTTTACTATCTTATACACTCTTTACTAACTATTCTGTAATAATTATAACTACTATTAACCTGAATAGAAATTAAAGATTTATTATTTATTAAAATAGAAACTAAGAAAAAGAATTTATCTTTTTATTTCTATATTTCTCTAGTTTTATTTGATACTATAGTATTACTATTAGTAGCTACACCAATTTACCCTTTACAGAATCTTTTCTAAAGAATTAAACCTTTTCCTTATAATCCATTATCCTTTTATCTAACTATAGAACTTAAATATTAGTATTAGAAACTACTAGTGAATAGGTAAATTATAATTTATATTTTATAATAAAGAAGTCTTTAGTACTATAATATATATAAGTACTAACCTATATATATACCCAGATAACTATAGAATTTACTTATTAAGTTTTATATATATTTACAGTAAAGACTTACTAAAGGTCACTAGTTATAGTAACATATTTATTTAATTCCCTATAATAAAAAAGAATAGTAATATAGTAGTATTATACTAGTATTAGGGTAACCTAAACTACGTTTATATCTATTATCTATATATCTCTACTCTAATTAATTATTAGTTCTAGTTAAGATAGGAATTATAACTAGTAATAATTTCGTGATTATATATTTAAGATTTTAAAGTCTATTATAATTATATAGTAGTATTAGTTAGTAGTATAGTAGTCTATCTAACTAATATTATAACTAATAATAAATATTTAAGTTTAATAAAAGAAAGCTAGTAGGAAATAGTTTATCTAGATATTTCCTATTCAGGAATACCCCCCTACTTATTTTATAACTAATTTAAACTTGATAAAGAATTAAGTGAATATTTATTCAAACCCCTAAGAGAAATAGTAGAGTTTCTTAAAAGTCTAGGTATTATAATAAAAAGTTCTTATAATATTTGGTAAAATACTAGGGGAATATATTAATATCCTGATTATACTATAATTCCTATATTATATATAAACTACGAATTTCTATCTAAACTTTTAGTAATAGGCCAGTCTATAAGTATTACTAGAAACTTTGAGATTTGTAAATAAAAACCTAATAAATTTCTAATTTATACTATATAGCTATCTACTATATAGGAAAATAGAGGGTATGACTATTAAAAGAAGCATTTATAGGGAATAGCTTTTTCTTCGGAAAAGGTATTTATAATACTTATAGGGTTATATTATAATCTTGTTCAAACTATACCCTTTTATTAAAAGCTCAGTACCAAAGCATAATAGTATAACTAAAATAAATATAATATTTATTTATTTAGAAGTAAATTCACAAACCTACTATTGAATTATTATACTTATTTACATACTTATTTTTCCTTTCTAATCCTTGATTTTATTTATCTTTTTTTATAAACATATATTTAAAAAGGTTTCTAGCTAGTAAGACATAATTTGTAACTTTAAAAAAGAAAAATACCCTACTTATAAAAAGGACTTATTAACCAAAAATAAAAAGACAAACACAATAAATATAACATATATTTATAATTACTTTTCTATATTTTATTATTCTGTACTTCTTATTATTGTTTTTATTATTTCTCTATTACTTATAATAACTAAATTATATTTATAAATACACTAAATAATAACCACCTTATCTCTCTTAGCAAACCTAATTCTATAAACATAGGAACTGATAACTCCTAACCTATGACAAAATATTACTCTTAAATCTAAGATTTATACTTCTTAATAAGGAAGAATACTAGGCTTAATAAATAAATTATATATAAAACAATCAACTAAAAAGCGAAAAGTATATCAAAAACTCTAAAATACTCTTTCTACCCAAACATATCTACATTACACTACTACTTAAACTTAAGTATATCAATGATATTAACAATAATCTTTTCAAATTCCTAAAGAATCTTAAACTTAAAGGTTAAGAAACTATTGTATTTATTACTAAAAAAAATATCTTATCTATATAATAGAAACCAAAACTAAATCTCTATTAAACTATATGAAAATTAAAAGAATAAGTATTCTAAGTTTAATTAAAGAAATAGTTAATACAAAGGCTACTAAGTAACAAAACACACTCAAAAATAAATCATAAACCTAAGAACTAGTTTTTCTATTCCAAATCACATATATACACTCTTCGTAATAACTATAAAGAATAACATTTTAGCTACAATATCCCAAAATAAAAAAGCTATAAATAGTAGCTAAATACTAAAGTAACTTATAACCCTTGGTACTAAACTAGTAAATAATACTACTATAAATAAGTACTTATTAATAAAATACAAATATATTTTAAATATACTCTCAAAAAAACTAATGTTTACAAAACCCTATAATAACTTACTAGAGATTCACCTATATCTATATAAGAAACTCAAAAACATGAACATAATAAGTAAAAGTTACTTTAAAATACTTATGCTAGGATATTTTAAGTCTAAAGAATATAAAACTAGTAAAAGCCTTAAGAGATATCTTAGTTAAAATACTTAATATAGAATAAGAAGAAAAATAGATACTAAAAAGTTGGAAAGATTAATCAAGACCTATTATAGTATACTGTTGATAGTTTCCTAAAAATGTAGAAACCTAAATTATAAATTAAGAGAGGTTTATAAAATTTATTAATGAATTATATTCTTAAATTATTAGTTACTTTACTAGAGAAAAAATAATTAAAATGTAATATAGAGTTATATTGAAAGTCTTTAATCTATTTAAAGTTATATACCTCTTAGGAATTTTGTAAAGGAAACTATACTTAATAGTTAGCTTTTACTTTATATACCTACTAGACATTACTAGTTCTAAGGAACTATTAAAATAGAGGAAACCTTCAGTAGTAAGAAATAGTTAGTTAATATGATAGCTAATAAATATAGAAAATATATTATAAAAGGAGAATGTAAGCCTATATCTATTATAGTTATTCTTTTAAAAGATTATAGTTATATGATACTAATACTTATTAATTATTAATATTTATTACTAGCTATTGAAATTAGTAGTTACTAGCTATTAATATTGATAGCTATTAGTAAGAGCTAATAGCTAGTTGTAGTTACTACTGAGTTTATATAATTAGAAGGTATATAGCTACTAGTTACGCTTGCCCGCTATAGGATTCGAACCTACTACTCTTATTATAATAGTAAAAGCTAGCTAGATATTAAACTACTACGTCAAGCGGGGTTTAAATTATAATATAATAATAAAATAAATCACTAATAAAAATAAATAGCTAGAAAGATTAAGATATATTTAATAAGAAAAACTAACTAACTTAAAGAAACAAGCCTTCTTTTTATACTTTTTAATATTAATAACAAAACTTATATCTAAATAATATTACTATTCACTTACTATTCTAAATACAAATAATAATTTATTCTTTCTTAGATCTATAATAATAAACATTTACCCTTCATAAACCTATACTTATAAAAAAAGTATCTTATTATAAAAGATAAATCTTAAAGCTTCCCTCGATATATATATATTATTATATACTAAATCTTAGATCTTATAAGACTTATAACTATATACCTCTTCTTTACTATTAACTTAATAATATAGTTTAACTCTATAAATTACTTTCTTATAATACTTAATATACAGAGTTCTACTTTCCCTAAAATAATTTATTAAACTAAACTGCTTACTATAAGCATTAAGTTAACTTTAGTAGAAGTTATTCATAACTTCTATAACCCTAAATAGGTAAACAAGCTTATACTAGAACGTTTTATTCTATTTACTTCCCCAATCTTTAATTTCTAATTAGTAGAAATCCCTGAAATACTACAGAGTAATTAACTTTCTTAATAATACCTAGATAATAATAACTAAATCCTATACTTAGAAATACAAAATTATAATAACTAGCCTCAAAATCCCTAACTAGATATTAAACCTAACTAATCCTAGTTTCCCCTATAAATATTGATGAAAACTATAATAATGAAGAAACTAGTACTTAATATATTGTAATAAATAATTCATAAATTGATTTTTCTAGTATTATAAAGTGTGGTATATATCTATATCTTAGTATTATATAACTTATTAAACTAGATTAAATATAAAGAATTACTTAATAGAAATAAATAAATCATAAACTACTAATATATATTTTAAGAATATACTAAATTATGTAATTTCCATATCTCATTAATATTAAATAAAAACTATAAAGAAAATACTTAGCACTATAGAGAAGAAATAGGATATAACTAGTTCTAAATTATTATAATATACTATAAAGTATAGAAAAGCAAAGTATAAATATACTTTATTATTAATGAAATTAAAAGATAAGCTTAATACTAAGATAATTAATGGTATAATAGTAATAGAAAGTTATGATATATAATAATAATAGTATTTATAAACCTAACTAAATTAAAGAATTCTAAACTTCTTTTTAACTAGTTACTAAGTAAAATTATATAATTTATATTTAAAATCATTACTTATAACAAATATTTCTTTTTATAATCTTTAATTAAATAAAAGTTATATTCAATACTAGATATGTTTCTACAATACTTATAAGCTATGAAGCTATAAAAGCTACTTAAAGATTACATTTTACTTATATATTTTATTTATATATTTTATTTAGATATACTAGCTAGAAAGACTCTAGTAGCAAAATAACTTAATCTTTTTAGATAGCTCTATAACTATAAAAATAATAATAAGAAAAATGCTATAGTTTACTAGAAAAAGATATAAGCTAATTATAAGAGATTCTGAAGTATAGAATATATAAAGCCTAAGAAGTTAAATATACTACTAAGTATAAATAATAATATCTTAATATTCTTACTAGAAAACTTAGACCTCTCTCTAATTATAAGTAAGGTTTATTTAACAACTTTATAAAATTATAGTTCCTTTATCTTTATTCTTAGTTATCAAAGAATAAGCATCTAAAATACTACTACTAGAAGGTAGCTTATATAGAATTTAACTTAGAAATTTACTTATATTCTAGTTAGTAGTTACTAAAAAAGGAATTTAAAGTATTTTAAATCCCTATACTTTTACCCTAACCTTTATAAACTTATATAAGTAAAACCTTAATTTCTAAAAACTAATCTACCTTATATTAATTTCTCTATTCCTAAATATAGCTAAAAGCCTATCCTATACTAGTAAAGACTATTCTTTATTATTAATTAGTATAGAAATAAACAAACCTTAATAGACTACTTGATTAAATATTATAAAAAACCTAAATTCTTTAAAACTAAATCTAGAATAATAATAAAAAACAGTCGAGGATTATATCATACTCTATAATACTAAAAATAGACTTCTACTAGAAAATATACTAAATAGTATTAAATTTATTTTTTACTTAAGATAAATCTATAAATCAAACTAGCTAGCTACTTCTATATACCTAATATTACTCTTTAGAATACTTAAAAATAATACTTATCAATAATAAAGCTTACTAAGTAAAGTAAAACCCCTATTTAAACAAAACGCAACTCTATAATACTAATATCACAATCTTCCTATACTACTATGATAAGAATTATTAAATCAATCTTATAATAGACTAGTTAAATAGCTACATCTATTACTCAGATTCTTGATAGGGAAATTCTAGTAATAATAACTTTGGTAAAAATATTAATAGTTTCTAAAGGTTTTAAAAGAAACTAGTATATGAGAAAGAATACTTTATCTCCTATAAACTAATACCTAAGTAATCCTTATAAAATAATAATAAAACAAATACTTATATAGTTTAAACACTATTAAATAATCTAGAACTTTTATCTATAATATAATTTTAGATATTCAGGAAAATCTTTAGTATATAGAAAGCAACTATTATAATAACTCTATAATTAGCCCTCTTATTTATAAATTATAATTATAGATTAATAAAATATTCAAACCTTATTCATTTAACAATAATGACCCTCTATTCTATCTAGTTACTATGGAGTAATATTTCTAAAATTATAATTATTACCTGCTACTAGATTTCGCACTAATTAATCCTTATTAATACAACTAGGATTCACAAATCTATATATTAAATAAAAAGGCAAACAAATTACTTCTAGCTTTAATAAAACTAATATAAATCAATATAATTCCAGAAACCCCTAAATATAAAACTCTAAAACCGAGAACTCTTAAGCTATAAATAACTCTAAGATAATAATAAACCTTATAAAAATTACTAGTAAACCTAGAACCCTAAGAAATACTAGTTAGTAGTATAATAAAAACCTAAACTACTACAAAACTGCAAAGTAATCCTCAGAAATAATCTAACTACTTATTAGTTAACTAATAATAATAATTATTCCTATAAATTATATCTTATTATTATAACCTAATTACCTATTTAGGTTAAACTTTTTTACTTTAGAAACATATTTAAGAAACTAGTTTTTTAATTAGTAAGTAGATTAGTATATAGGGTTAGGCTTAGGTTATAATTTAGCTATAAGGAGTATAAATACTATTTATTTAGAACTAAGGAGTAAAAGAGAAGTTCTCGTGAAAAGCGTAAAAAGTCTATTTAAAGGTAGTACTAGGGGTTTACTAGTAGCTTACTAGTGCCTGGTTTCTTAGGTATAGTTATTAAGACTTAGGTAGAGCTAGAGTTAACTAGCTAGGCGTAGCCCGTAACAGTTAAGTAGGTTTTCGAATAATTATAAAAGGCTAGTTTATACTTAGACCTAGAGAAATATAAATTCTTAGTAAAATAAACGAAGTATTTAGGTTTTATTATTAAAATAGGGAAAAGTATCTACTATAACCCTAAGAAAGTTAAAGCTATCTAGGAATAGGAAGTTCCTAAGAATATCTATAGTATCTAGA
>RYZW01000738.1:0-15466 GCA_004367215.1 Colletotrichum trifolii | reverse complement strand
GTTAGCTATTAGTTATAATTAATTAATATATTAAGATTATTTACTAATAAGAATAAGCTAAGTCCTACTATACTTATATAGAAATTATAAGTTAGCTCGTATTAGTAGTAGAGAACTTTTATATTAGTAATATAAAGTTTTATCTTAGGGGTTAGTAAGGCTTAGTAAAGATATTAAGGTTATAAATATCGAGGTTATAATCAATGTTCGAATAGAGTACTTATAGTTAGTAGTTATTGAATATCTCGAGATATTTGAATTATACGTAATTGTGAAAGTATAAGGGTATAAGGGTATAAGGTTATCGTGGAAGGAGTTATTAGTTATTTATTATCTGTAAAAAGGTTAACGCGGGGTAGGTATACTAGCTATTATAGCTATAAGGGGTTTAGCCCTAGACTAACTAGAAGTTAGCTATAATAATTAATAGGGGAAATAGGAGGGCTAAAGTTATATTTTAGGGGGTAATATATCTACTAATAGTTATAGTAGAGAGCGAGCTATTAGCCCCTCTTATAGTTTATGAATACTAGACTATTAAGAAACATAATTTAGTATTTAAAGTTTTTTCCTTTTCTTTTTAGAGTTATAATAAAAGCTTTAAATTATGATTAGAAATAACTATTTTAAGAATTCTCTAGGTTTTTATTTAAAGAAACTAGAAAGGAATTTCTACCTAATTTATTAATATATAAATAATATATTTAAGAATCAAAAGAGTTACTTTAAAGACCTTATTTATAACTATTATTTATAAGTTATATAATAAGAATTCCGCGAGTTTCTCAGGAGAAAGGTCTAATAATACTTCTAGAAGACTTATAATAAAATCTATAACTATAATATAGAATAGTTTTAGTAGATATAAATAAATTAGAATTCTCCTAATGATTCCATTTTTGTTTTTAATCATAAACTACAAATTAAGTAATACTTAATAGGTTCTACGATTTCCGTAGTAAATTATACGATAACATGTATGAAAAATATGTTATACTATAGGTTTTAGTTTTTTCAATAGTGATTACTTTTATATAAGACTTTAATAAATTATCTAGCTATAGTATTAGATATATCTCTTTTGTATCTTATATACTCTATATAGTAGAAGAGTTTATTATTTAGTTTAAAAGGTAATATATTTAAGTCTTTTAGTAATAATAACTATTTATAGACTTTATTAAATCTAAAGTTAACATAGTATACTTTTCTATGTATATCTTTAGTAGCTTCATCTAATCTAATTTCTGTTATAATATATACTATCTAATTATTCTATATTGTATCTGATTTATTATTTGGTTAAAATTAGGTTTTAAGCTATTTATATGTTAGAAAGTGTATCTAGCATAATAGTAGTATTTCTATAGAAATAATAGTATTCTAGTTAAAATTATAAAAGGTATTATATTACTAAAATAAAGTATAAACTAGCTTTTTTCTATTAATTCTAAATAATATTTTCTGAACTACTATATTTACAAAAGAAATATCATTTATTAGTATAATTAATAGAGTTTTCCTAGTTAATTAAACTACGCTTCTTATCTTCCAAATAATCTAAATTAAATATACAATTTTAAGTTTCATTATCCACTATCTTCTTTTAATATTTATAACTACTTAATTAAATTAAAAGATTAGTTAAATTGAAATATATAGTATTTAGTTTCTAGGGTTCTTATTATTCTCTTTATTTTCTATAGAAAAGAAAATATTCTATTTATATTGTTATACAATATTAATTTGAAAAAATAGTATCTAGCTTAGATTATGGTAAATTAAAGTAGTTTCTATGATAGATATTATTTTAATACTTTTAAAGCTATGTCTTTCTTTTGATATTAGCTTAAAGGCTGTTTTTGAATAGTAATACTTATATTTCTATTTAGTAGTAATCTTTATTAGTATCTTTATAATAGTAATTTTGTTTTTCAATTTTAAAAGAATTTGATCTTAGATATATGTTTTAGTATATAGCTGTATTGAAGGTTTTCAATCTATTTAAAGTTATATATTTCTCGTGAACCCTATAAAAGAAGCTATACCTAGTCGTTAGCGTCTATGTTATATATTTTATAGATATTACTACTATCAAGGAACTTTTTAAATAGAGAAAGCTTTAGGTAGTAAGTATAGTTAGTTAATATAATAGTTAATAAATAGAAAGTATATATAGAGGGAAAGTATAGACCTATATCTATTATAGTTACTCCTCAAAAGATTATAGTCATACAATACTTAATACTAGCTAGCTAGTAGTACTTATTACTAGCTAGCTATTAATAGTTAGTAGTAGTAAGAACCGATAGCTAGTAGTAATTACTATATAGTTTATATAACTAGTAGGAATACTAGTCGTAGTTGCCCGCTATAGGATTTAAACCTATTACTCTGACTATAAAATAGTAAAAGCTAGCTAGATATTAAATTACTATATCAAGTAGGTGTATATTTTGGTATTTAGTTATTCTTGCTCTATACCTAGAATAGTACTTAAGCCTTTTACCTTACAAATAGATTTAACTAAAGACTTTACCTAGTAATAGTATTCGTACTAATACTAGCTTATAACTAGTTTAAATAGTAATAAAATTACTTATTATTATAGATAATCATACCCCTAGGTCTAATACTTAATTTTATAGTAATAGAAGACCTTATAATATTAATTAGGGAAGACTATATAAAAACTAAGGTTTAATATATACAACTAAAAATAACTACTAAAAATATAAAGTTAAGAACCTTTTTAAACTTCTTAAAAATAGAATAAAATAAAATACTTATTTCGAGATATAAGACTTAGGTATTCTAAAGTCTATTACTTTTCTATGACTTTTATAATAAAACTAAAATCTCCTTAAAATTTATATAACTACTTATATAGAAAGTATTATAAGATGAATATAGAAATATCTAATTATAATTATATTAATTAAGGCTATCAGTATATTAAATTAGGCTGTTTATCAACTTATTCTAAATATTATAATTTAACTATTACAACTAAAGCTATTACTTTATTAAATTAGGCTGTTTATCAACTTATTCTAAATATTATAATTAATAAGTAACCTATAGATATTTAAAAGAAAACCGTCTAGCTATCCAATAAGCTACTATACTAAGCTAATAATATCGGAGATGAAATATTAATTAGATAATATTTTAATATTAATACTTTACTATAATATTCATTACTATATATCTTAGTATACTATAATAATATAATTATAAGGGTTTTGAAAGTTATCTAGTTATACTAGAAATATTTATATCTTTATAAGTATTATTTATATATTAGCTATATTTAATTAATACATCAAGATTATTTACTAATAAGAATAAACTAAGTCTTATTCTCATTATATAGAAACTCTAAATTAGTTTATATTACAAGTAGAGAATGTTTATGTTAGGAGTATAAAGTTTTTCTTTAGAAGTAGATAAAGTTTAGTAGGGATATTAGGACTATGAATATTAAGTTTATGATAAATATTTGAATAGAATACTTATAGTTAGTAGTAATTCAACGTCTCGAGATATTTAATTATATATAGCTATAAAGCTATAAAAGTATACAAGTATAAAAGTATAAAAGTATAAGGTTATTATAGAAAGAGTTATTAGTTATTTATTATTAAAAGGATTAATATTAGGTAAGGATACTAGTTATTATAACTATAAGGGGTTTAGCCTTAGATTAACTAGGGGGTAGTTATAGTAGTTAGTAGGGGGTAGGAAGGCTAAAGTTATACTTTAGGGGGCAATGTGTCTACTAATAGTTATAGTAGAAAGTAAGCTATTAGTCCCTCCTATATATTTTAGTATAAGATATCATTAGTATCTCATTATACTAATCTACTTCTCTAAAACTACTAAAGATTTTAGAAACTTAATAGTTTTAATCTTCCTATTTTACTCTTTTATATTTAGAAGTTTAAAGTTATCTATTTTAAAACTCAATAGTTCAATTCAAGAGGATTCTATGAAGTATTTATCTTTTATGAATTTAAGGTTATAATTGTTAAGTAATTTAACAATTATTTCTAGTTAGTAATAGTATTATTTCGTAATTTCTTAAATTATGATTATATTATAAATAAATACTTAGGTAAAGTTTTAGTATAGTTAGAAGATTTTATTTACTAATTAATAAGTATATATTAGTAAGTCTCTAAATCCTATTAGTATTGTTATAGGTTGTATCTATTTTTAATATTTAATAAGTATTAATTATTCTTAATATTTTTCAATAAGTAGTATTTAGTGAAAGTATTATTTAATATTAATCATTATTATAGACTATTTCTATGGACTTTATATATAACTTCTAATTAGAATAATATGGGATAAGTATTTAGAATAGTAACTTTATTAATTACTTTTGAATCTATAATTATGTAGACTCTTTTCTTTTTATCAATTATTTTCTAGATTATGAAAATTAGTATTCTAAAGGTTATGTATAAATTAACCTATCTGAATTAGTTTCTTTTATATATTCTATTAAGTCTTTTATGTATAAACTTCTAACTTTCTAGGTTAACTAAGTATAGATATTATATAATCTTCTTTTTATAATAGGTTTCTACTAAAAGCATAGTAAGCCTCCTATATTCGTCTATATCAATATCCTTTTCTAACTTTTAAAAGATTAGGTATCGAGTTTTAATATTTAAGACGTTTTAGATAAACTTCTTAGAATAATTATTAACTATTACTTCTTATACCAAGGATGGGGGTTTATTAGAATCAAACTTTGCATTTAGCTTCTAATTTTAATATAGCTTATTAATAATAGCTAAATAAAGGTTTTTACTATTAAGATAGTTAAAAAGTAAAACCTTGTTTTTATCTGAGTTATAGATTACTATTTCCTTATAATTATTAGTAGAGATATATCTAATTCTTTAATCTTTTGTAATTTTCGAGTTATCTAGTAAGTAGTCATATATAGCTACTAAAAGTATTGAACTTATTACTATATTAATTATATTATTATAAGTAAGTTAAAAAATAAGTTTTAAACTTTATAGAGTATGAATAGAAATATATTCTGGGGCTTTTAGAAAACATTTAAGTTTTTAGTTAGTTTTACTACCTATATATTAAGTATTCTGTTAATATATATTTATACTAGGATTCCGAAGTTTTAATATGAATTAATCTTCATATTTCCTTTAGTACTAAGAATATGAATTCTATCAGGGATATTAAAATCTTAATTTAATTAGATTTTAACTTTAAGTTAATTGGTTATATAGGTTTGAATATTAAGTTTCGTTATTCTGAAAAAAGTTATTAATTATTACTTGATAGAATAGCGAGAATATTGTTTATTTTATAATTCATAGAAGTTTCATTCTTAATAATTCTATAGTTAAATCTAGGTTAAATTAGTAATTGAATAGTTAATCTAGTATACCTTTTAAAATAAAGTATTTTATATCATTTATATTAATATTTAGTTACTCTTATACTATACCTTAAATAGTGTCTAAGCTCTTCACTTTATATATAAATTTAACTATAAATTCTATCCGATAACAGTATTTATACTAATACTAACCTATAACTAGTTAAAATAGTATTTAAATTACTTATTATTATAGATAATTATACCCCTAGTTTTAATATTGTACCTTATAGTAATAGAAAACCTCATAATAATAGGTAAGGGAAGCTTTATCAAAACTAAAGCTTAATATATATAGCTAGAGTTAACTACTGAGATTATAAAGTTAAGAATCTTTTTAAACCTCTTAAAAACAGAATAAAATAGAGTACTTATTTTCAAACAGAAAAGCTAGGTATTCTATAATCTATTACTTTTCTATGACTATACTTTTACAATGAAACTAAAGTCTCCTCGAGATCTATATAGTTATTTATAAAAAGATAACTATAAGATAAATATAGAAATATCGAGTTATAATTATCATGATTAAAGCTATTAGTATATTAGACTAGGTTTCAATAAAAATATTCTATATATTATAATTAATAAATAACCTATAGATATTTAAAAGAAAGTCATCTAGTTATCCTATAAATTACTATACTAAGCTAATAATATTAGAAACTAGGTATTAATTAGATAATACTTTAATACTAATATTTTATTATAATATAAATCATCTAACTATCCTATAAATTACTATACTAAGCTAATAATATTAGAAACTAGGTATTAATTAGATAATACTTTAATACTAATATTTTATTATAATACTAGTTACTAGATACTTTAGAATATTATAATAATATAATTATAGGTTTTTCAAAAACTATTTAGCTATACTAGAGATCTCTGCTTCTATATAAGTATTATTTATATATGAATTATACTTAATTAATAGATTAAGACTATTTAATACTAAAAACAAGCCGAGTCCTACTATACTTATATAGAAATTATAAATTAACTGATATTATAGTAGAGAACCTTCACATTAGTAATATAAAATCTCGTTTTAGGGACAAGTAAAACTTAGTCTTTACTAGGGATATTAAAGCTACGTATATTGAGGTTATAANAATAGAATACTTATAGTAAGTAGTAATTCAATATCTTAAGATATTCGAATTATATATAACTATGAAAGTATAAAAGTATAATAGTATAAAGATATAAGGGTATAAAGGTATAAGATTATCGTAGAAAGAGTTATTAGGTATTTATTATTAAAAAGATTAATATAGGATAGGTAAACTAGCTATCATAGCTATAAGGGGTTTAGCCCCGGATTTACTAAGAGTTAGCTATAATATTTAGTGGGGGAGTAGGAAAGCTAAAGTTATACTTTTGGGGATAATATATCTACTAATAGTTATAGTAGAGAGCGAGCTATTAGCCTCTAGCTTTTATACTAATATATATATTAAATACTATATTATTTAGTATACTTTGTATTTTAATATAAATATAAGTATTTTTGTATGAAGTAGTGAAAAGTATTATAATAGAAAGAAGATTCGATTCTAGTAAACTATTATCCTAAGAAAGTTTAACTTTCTTCTAATAATCTTGATAGTATTACTCTTTTTTTATATTTCTTATTTATAGTTTTATTGTAAGTAGGATATGTTATAGAAATAAAGAAATTATTTTAACACTCTAGTCATTCCTAGTAATTACTTAGTATATATTTACTAGAAATAACATTAATATTCTCTATTATAAACTCCAGAGTATTATTATTAGAATCCGAGGATAATCTATAACTATTATCTATATTATGAATATTATATTACTATTAGGTTCCCTTTTTATATTTTCTTAACTCTATAATTAGTTTAGCTATCTAGGTTAGTTATTTGGATATTAATAAAGTCTTAAGTATTAGCTTTATTGATAAAAACTAGTTTAAGAAGTTAGGTATAGATAATTTGTCTTATTTTAGTGTTTTAACGTATTCGTTTAGATTAATTATATTCCTTTATAAATCTATTCTATTTTCTCTTTATAAAAAGAAATCTTACATTACTAGAAGGCTTTCTTTTAGATTACGTGATATAACAACTTATTTTTACGCTATATAGTATAATTAGTTAGAATAGATTAGTTTTGAAATTTAATTTAATAAACTCTCTTATATATTATATAGTCAACCTATAGATATATTATTTTAACTCATAGTATTTGAAATCTTAGGTTATCATTTTTATATAAGTTTTCTTCTTAGGTTTCTTTATTTTCTAGAAGTTATAATTTTTATTTATCTGTCTTAGTACTTCACTAGGAATTCAATTTCTTTACCTCCTTTTATATCTAGTCTAAGTTCTAGAATTCTTATTATAAGATTTAAACTTAGTCGTTTATAAATAGTTCTAAGAACTTCTATGTTTATAAATAGTTCTAAGAATTTCTAATTTATAGTATTAAATTTAGTCAATAAGATTTATATCTTTAGTAATAAATATCTATAACTCTAGTTTATTATAGATGTTATTTATATTATGAACTATATTCTTAAATTCCTATCTGTTAACTCAAATAGGTATTTTGAATCTTATTCTTAGAAAGATAATCTGGTTCTCTAGTTTATATTAGTAGTATTAAAGAATTAGTTATTATTAATTCGTTAGATCTGATATATTCTAATTGTAAGTAACTCTATATAAGTATTATAATATATTCTCACTAATTACTAATGAGTAATAATTAGCATTATTTATATAGAGTCTTACTATATAGTAAATTATTTAATATTTATATAGATTGTCTTAGTATTTTCTATATAGAATTCTCTAGATAGTTTATATCTATTAGGGAGATAAAAAAATATAATTTCTTCTAGTTTAAATGTATAGTTCTATAGTAGTTTCTTAAGTAGTTTATATAGTATGTTGAATTCTGAATTATGTTTTCTTTTTATTATTACTAGTTATCTTAGTAGTAATTCTAATAGTAATTTTGATAAATACTAAGTATTATTTCTATTTCTTCTTTTTCTTAATTATAGTATTCTATATATCTAGTAAAATATAACACAAAGGTTTCTAATGATTACTTAGATTTAGAAATAGATACAAAGAACGATTCGTAAGTAGATTAGGAAATACATTAGGAAGCAGTTCGAGGAATAGTATTAGTAATAGCTAAAACTATTATTATACTAGATTTAGATTGAAAAGTATTCCTCTTAGTAATAAAATAGTTTTTATTATCTCTTAGTATTTTACTATTTCTAGTTTAAATTTATAATAATTCTTAATAGATATTAAAATATAATTTTAGTTATTAGTAAGGGTTAATAGCCTATTCTCTATTATAACTATTAGTAGATATATTACCCCCTCAAGTATAACTTTAGCTTTCCTACCCCCTTACTAATTATTATAGTTAGCTTCTAGTCAATCTAAGGCTAAACGCCTCGTAGTTATAGCTAGTATACTTACCACGTATTAATTTCTTATAGATAATAAATAACTAATAACTCCTTCTACAATAACCTTATACTTTTATATTTTTATACTTCTATAGCTATATATAATTTGAATATCTCGAAACATTCGATTATTACTAATTTTAAGTATTCTATTTAAATATTCATTATAATTTTAATATTTTTGATTTTAATATTATTAGTTTATCTAGTAGGGACAGTTATATATAATACGTAATCTTATTATATAAGTATAAAAAAGATCTAGTATTTATTATTATTATTACTATATTATATAACTATATATATAATCATTTAAAGTTTTAGATTTATAGTATAGTAGTTACTTACTAACTATTATAACACTACACTAAAATTCATCATACGTATTACCAGTAGAATACAGAAACATATAGTTATATATATTAAATATAAATTGAAATATGTAATTATATGTATTATATATATATTAAAATAGATATATTATATATAGTAGTATATACTATATAGTATAGTATTACTAATACTAGTAACTCTTTCTTTTTATTATGTACTTTATACTTATCTATTTATATACGAAATCTAGTACTCAAGATATTATAAGTATATACTAAAATATTATTAAGAATAATATTAAAAGTAAATATAAAGTAGTATTAAAATAAAGCTTTTACTTTTACTTTGATAATACTTAAGTATCTTTTCACTTATTCTATTTAAGTAATCTATATTTCTATTTAAATAGTTATATATGTCAAATTAATAAATCTCTGAAAAGTATAATTCAAAGTATTCTTTTATAAAAACATTAGCAATATTGTTATTTCTATTATATTTTAAAGAACTTATGATACTTATATAACTACTTTAATACTATAATACTAATTATTAAGTGTTTTGTTTTAGTAGTAGTAAGTTTTATAATATACTTATAGAATAAATATAAATCAGTATATATAATAGTTAAGATATAGGGGAGATCTTCGTATTTTGAGACTTTTTTAGGTAGTATAACTATAATATAAATAAAGTTTATATTGGCTATTATAATATAGATCACTAAAATAAATCTGTTCTCGGTAATATTTCCATTTTTAGTAGAAGAATAATATATAAAGTTATTATAGATATTAAATTAATTATCACCAGTTAGCATTTCTTAGCTTAAAATTATGGCGAATTCTAGTTAAGATAAGAAATTAATATTATTAGTAAAAAGACTATCAATAAAAGTATAAAAATATATTTCAGAGACGTTAACTATGATAAAGTTAAAGTTATATTTAAAATATTTAATTCACTATTTAAAATACTCATTAAGTATAATAATAGTATTGATAGAAAGATGTTATTTTTATATAGTATATAGGAGATTAAACAATACTTCGAGTTAGTATATTAGAGTAAAGTATAATTTAGATAATACTATTTAATATATACTTTTTTAAGTACTTTAGGCGTAACATATATATCAAATAATATTAGTTTTTATTCTTACTATTTGTAATGTATGTAGAAGGTATTACTATTGAAGCTTACAATACTTCTGTTAAATATAAAAGGAGTTATTTCTATAAAAGTAATTTAAGGTTTTATTTTGAATAAAACATCTTAGAACTCTTTATTTTTATAGTATAACAAAGTAGTACGAGAGAAATAAGAATATTATTTATTTATATATTTATCAAGCTGAAGTTCTTATTAGTAAAATATACGATGAAGAATTATAAGTTATATGTTAATATTTCTATTTATAACTATTCTTTATAATACCTAGAGTAAATTACTTATTAGTAAATACTAGCTTTAGCGAGGTTATATAATAGTTTAATAATCTTTATTATAAATCCTAGAAAATACTACTGTTTGAAGTAAAAAGATAAATTATTTGCAATATATCTTATAATCTCTATTTTAGCTTAAATATAAGTTTAAGTAATATCTTAAAACTATATTACTATACTTTTATATTAGATGAAAGCTAGGGCTATAATTACAATTAACTATTAGCTATTCGTTTGAATTATTAGTAGTTATATTAATACTTCGAACCTATTATTATTACTAAAACCCTAAATTATAAAGCATGATTTCTTATATACTTTATTAGTATCCCTATTCTTAATCTTATCAATAATATATAATCTAAAATACTTATAATGTTTATAGAAAATAGAGTTATACTAGATAATCTTAATAATAGTATTAGTAATAATACTCTTAATCTTTTTTTAATTAAAATTTCAAGTAATAAATCTAATATTATAATAATACCTTTTTATATAAAATAGAAAAAAACCCATATCTAACTATGTTTTAGCTATTAAGTATACTATAAAACAAAATTGATATTTAAATATCTAAGCTAGAATAGTAAGTATCATGAGTTTTATAAGATATAACTATTAACAGTAGTATATTAAGGATATTACCAACTATATAGAGAAACAGGGGATTATTATTACTAATAGTAATAGGATTATTATTATATATAATAATAGTATTTTATAGTATCTACTAGATATTCCAGCGCTCTATATGAGTAACTATAGATGAAATCAAAGTATTACTATAAGAGTATATATCTTGATATAGTGTTAGACTTCAAGTAATAGTATTAGCAAAATACCTAAAGTAATATATATTAGTATATATAAATTATAGTACTATTAGTAGTATATTTAGTAGGAGTTATTAATTATTCTCAAAGTATATTTTATAGTTATTATTTGGAGTTCTTAGGAATCTCGAAAGAGTTTAAGAATATATATCTTACTATAAAGACTAATTTTGTAAAAAAAACTTTACTATCCTTATTTCTCTTACTATACATATATATATATATATATATATATATATGAGAAACTAAAATAAAAAAGTTATTATATATGAGATTTTAAAACTATTGTATATTACTAAAATAGTATTAATAATATATTTAATATAAATATAGTAGACTTCTTCTATTACTTTTTATGTAATATGAACTTACGTAATTGAATTTAAAGAAAGTATAGAGGTTTCTATAAAGTATAAATATATACTAAATATAAGTAGTATAAATATAAAACTATTCAAGCTAGTAGTATTATTTATTACTTTATATATTACTTAAAGATATATTTCTTAAGTTATTATAGAGCATTTTATCATAATAAATCTTATATATTTAATGGAAGAAAATAGAGCAATATTTAATTTTACTCATATTATTATATACTCTTATTAATATTGCTTAGATTATTAATCCTATAGTTTTTACCTCTAATCTAAATTTGTTAGATTAAGATATTACTCCTATATTAGTCATAATAAAATCTAGAAAGCTTTAGTAAGAGTTAATCTGGTATATTTTAAAACTTTCCTATATTACCTTTCCGAAATATTAAGTAAAAAGTAAGTAGTATTGAATACTATAGTAGTATTAATAATATAGAATATAAAGTAGTTGTTCGGGAAACAATATTAATAATAACCTTGAAGTGAAATTCAATTTTATCCTAAATAGTAAAGTAAAAGCAAGATAGAGTGGTACTATATTTCTAGTTTTAATAATAATACTACTTAAGAGCTTTAAAAATATAGTATTAAATTAGGTATCCTATTTTAGTAAAAATATTATAGAAATATACTATAGCTAAGTATTTAAAATGATAGTAAAGTCTCTATATTTCTAGTTCTATAAAATATATGGAGATAAGTATTCTGTCTTTATTGAAAAATATCTATTAATATCCCTATTCTTTATAAGGTTGTATTAAAAGTCTTTGATCTATTTAATCACATACCTCTCGGGAACCCTTTAAAGGAAGCTATACGTAGTAGTTAGCTCTTACCTTATTTACTTTATAGATACTACTAGTTCTGAGGAACCGTAGAAACCACAGAGGAAACCTTAAATAGTAAACACGGTTAGTTAATATAATAAGTAATAAATAGAAAGTATATATATACCTATATCTATTATAGTTACTTATTATAGAATCGTAGTTACGTAATACTAATACTAGCTAGCTAGTAGTACTTACTACTAGCTATTAATAGTTACTAGTTATTGATAGTAGGTAGTAAGAACTAACAGCTAGTAGTAGTTACTATATATAGTTTACGTAATTAGAAGGTATATATATATATATACTTACCGGTCACGTTTACCCGCTATAGGATTCGAACCTACTACTCCTACCATAATAGTAAGAGCTAGCTAGATATTAAACCACTACATCAAACAGGTTAATATCCTTATTCTTAAATAATAAATATAGTCTTTTTACTTTAGCGAAACTAGTTCTATATATTATTAAATATAATACTAAAGTAATCTATATATACGAAATAGAATAAGAAAGGGGTATTAAATAATACTATATAAAATATCATAATACTAAATAGTATAGGAATATTAACTGTTCCGAGTATTGCAATCAAAGTAGTATTACTAAAGTAAATGATCACCAATCTATTTTATAGAAATATAAGGATTATAGAGAAATTAACTATCTATTTAAAAACAATAAACTAGGAATACCTAGTAATTTAGAAACTAGTAATATTTAAGTTAAGTAGAATCCCTTAGAAATAGTAGTTAAGTAATAGCTTTTGAATATAAAAGTATATATTAAAGCTATAGCTGTATTTCTAACGATTCTACTACTAGAAATATTCTTTTTAGTAACAATGTATAATATTACTTAATCTTAGAAATTTCTCGTAATTTTACCTCTATCTAGACTAGTAAGCTATTTACTAAAACATAATATAGAGAATATCTTAGGTATAATAAAAGTATAGTTTTCGAAGTTATAATTTATCTAGTATTAAGTAATAAGTCTCTTATACCTATTATGTCTTAGAAGTATTCAGAAACTTCAATTAAAGTTCTTAATATTTTTATATTTAGTAAGGAAAGCTTAGAATACTACTATAAAGTATTTTATTAAGTTACTAGTTATTGTATACTTATTATACGAAGTATACTACCCCTCAAAAGTATACTTTATAGACTAGTAACCTATTTTACTATATATATAATATTTCTTATTATTATAAATATATTTAGAAGTTAGGGGAAAGTAATATCTATTCTTTAATAGTTAAGACTAGCTAGAAATATAGCTATAATTTTAAGTATTATAGTGAAGTATATTATATATATAGTTAGTCTTCAACTATTCCTTAAATATTATATTACTATCATCTCTATTACTCTAAAGATATCATAACCTTTAGAATACTTTGATATTATTTATAGTAGAATATAAGTAGTTATAGAAAGTCTAGGAAATTAGTATAAGACTAAATAATACTAATTAACATTCTAGTATATTATAATATATATTTATAAGCTAGTTATAGAAAGATTTATTAGTATACTAATTCGTTTTAAATATCTTCTAGAAATATAAAAACTTTATAAAAGATATCTTCAGTATTTCTTTTTTATTCTAATTAGGATCTTAGTTATGATATTCTTAAGAATAGTATTTTACTAGTTAGAAAAGTAAGTTTAGTAGGTTTTATGATTTTTAAAATATTCCTAAATATATATAGTTATTTAATTCAACTATAGGTTTTAGGAAGGACAAATAGCTCGCTCTCTACTACGACTATTAGTAGATATATTACCCTCTAAAGTATCACTTTAGCCTTCTTACCCCCCTACTAACTAGTATAACCGGTTTCTAGTTAATTTAAGGCTAAACCTATTATAGCTATAATAGCTAATATAGCTACTTTATATTAACTTTTTAATAATAAATAACTAATTACTTCTTCTATAATAACCTTATATCTTTATACCTTTATACTTTTATAGCTATATATAATTCGAATATCTCGAGATATTCAATTACTACTAACTATAAATACTCTATTTAAATATTTATTATAACCTTAATATCTACAACTTTAATATCCCCTAGACTAAACCTTATTGACTCCTAAGATAAGATTTTACATTGCTAATATATAGGTTCTCTACTACTAATACGAGTTAACTAATATTCTCTATATAAGTATAGTAGGACTCGGCATATTCTTATGAATAAATGGTTTTAATATAATAAATACAACTAATATATAAAATAATACTTATATAGATATAGATACTTTTAGTATACTTAAATAGCTTTTAAAACCTCTATAATTATAGTATGATAATATTCCAAAGTATTTAGTAGTTGGTATTATACTAGAATATTAATATTAGAATATTATTTAATTAATCCTGAATCTCTAATATTAATAGCTTAATATAGTAGTTTATAAGATAACTAGATAGTTTTCTTTTAAATATATATAAGTTACTTATTAATTATAATACTTAGAATAACCCGCTTTATATAGTAGTTTAATATCTAGCTAGCTCTTACTATCTCATAATAAGAGTAGTAGGTTCGAATCCTATAATAAGTAAGTGTAACTAGTAGCTATATATTTTCCGAATATATAAACTATATAGTAACTACTACTAGTTATTAGTATTTACTAATAGCTATTAATATTAATAACTAGTAACTATTAGTAGTAATAGCTAGTAGTAACCACTACTAGCTAGCTAGTATTAGTATTAC
>RYZW01000737.1:14724-25102 GCA_004367215.1 Colletotrichum trifolii | reverse complement strand
TTAACTCTTCTAGTTACTATTTACTTAGTAGATATATAGATCTATAAAATAGTTTTTTACCTAGTTCTAGTTTAATAGTATACTTAGTATCCTCGAGGACTAGGACTAACTTTATTATAACTTTATTAAATACTCCCTACTCATTTACAAACTCCCTAGGGATATCTATAGTTACGATAATTTTATCTATTTCCTTAAAGACTTCTATGTAAACTTTAAGGTTATTACTTACCCCACTAATATATAGTATATAAGTAGTCCTATTATTCTTAATAATCTCTTAAGCGAATACTTCTAGTTTAGTAATAGATATCTATTTATAATACTAGGTATTTATCTAGGTATCTATAATAATACCTTCCTAGCCTATAAAATCCTATCTTAATAAAAAGTTTATATATCTTTCTAGCTAATAAATACTAGTAAATAATTAGCGTAATTTCTATAAATACTTATTTAAGTCTATAAGAAAAAATATTAACTAGTAATACTTCCCTAGCTTTAATACTAAACTATTAAATCCTTTTAAAATAAATATAGTTATTTTAGCTGAGACTAGTCTTAGTAATATTACTAGCTATTTACTAATAAAGTTTATTTATAAGTATAAATTTATATCTACTACTATCTCCCTCTTTTTAACGCCCTAGAGAATAATTACTAAGCTTTTAGCTATCTTCCCTATAGGGACTAACTTCTTAGCTAGTATGGGGATTATTAGTTCTATTTCTATACCTACTTATTTCCCTAAATCTCTTCAATACGGGAACTAGTATTAATAGCCTAGACTAAGGTACGAAGGCTTATAGTACTCTAACCTTAGCTAGCTATCAGTGTCAAGTTTACACTTAGTTTAGACTTATAATTCACAGCTCTATACCCTATTTTATTATATAAGAAATATACCCCTATAATTTATAGTATAGCTAATATATACGTATTCTTCTAATCTAGGGTAAATGTAGTATTACTTAACCTGCTAGTATCCTATTACTATCTACTTAGTATTAATAGGGTTAATAGACCTATTTAGTTTACTACTTTTAAAGGTAGTAGTAGCTAGAACAGCTATAAGCTTATATAAGTTCATTTATACTTCTTATCTTATGTCGGTTTACTAGTATAGTACTATTAGAGTTCCCACAGTCTTTTAACCTCTATCACGATATCTCTAGCCTTTAGAATAGGGATATTAAGCCTCTCTATCTCTTTTTTTAAGCTAGGGTATAAGTAGTAGAAATAGATGAAAGTTTCTCCTTTACTCTAATTAAATCTAGGTATACTTAGGTTTTAGTATAGCGCTAACTATTTAGCGTAATACTATATAAGTAACTAGTATTCTCCTTATTATACCTCTTTAAGTTTCTACTTATATAACTTCTCTTATATCTCTAGGTTAATATACTATTAGTAAATAAATACGATAAAATCAGCTTAAGTAAGTTTATCTTCTAGGCTAGCTTTATAGTTTCTCTATTCTATCTAGAGCTAAAATACTAGTTTTATAAATACTTACTAGATCTATTAGTTAACCGTACTACTTAGTCGGATCTAGTAGCTATCCTTAATAGTAATAATCTAGTTATTAACTTATTTAACTATAAACTCCTCCCCTATTATTCTATAGTTATATAAAAATAATTTCTCCTAATCCTTAAGTAGTCTAGGTACTACTAAATACTTAGCTAACTATTAAATAAAAACTAAAGTCTACTCCTTATAAGCCTCTTACTACTTTTACATCTACTCTTAGTATATTACTATCTAGGACTATATAATTTCGAATACCTAACCTATAATACCTACTAGATCTAGCCTAGGTAGGAATAGTAGCTATAATAGTACTTAGGATTACTTATCAAATCCAGGTATTAGTTACTAAAAACCTAGTAACTACTCAGCCTTCTAAGGTGTAGTAGAAGTCGCTTTACTTCTTCCTCCTATATCAGGAAATAAGTATTCCTTCTTATAAGATATATCCTATATAATATCCTCTAATAATTACCCCTTCTCAATATTTTTAATATACTATTAGCAAAGGCTTATATTAATACTAGGCTTTAAATTATCTCGAGTAGTATATAGGAGGTGTTTCTCCTCAGGGTTATCTTCCCTTAAAGTAACTATCCTATTATTACTATTACTTTACTTACTTAATCCCTGGCGATAGTATAACGTAATAGTAGCAGTTTCGCTACATGCTTCTACTAAGTTAAGTACTAATTATTAAAGCTTATCGAGGCTTATATCAGGTCCACACCTATAGGGTAACTACTCTCTATAATACTAATTACTACCCGATATCCTTACCTACACTAGTTACTTAAAAAATTAAGTAGAAATAATAGAATTATAAGAATATAGCTAAAGGCTTCGACTAGGAAAAGTTCAGATATATAAATAGGGTTTATATTACTATATAGACTATTACTTAAAGGATCTAAGTTATAATCCTTCTATTAAAAACTTTTCTAGTACCTAGCTAGCTAGTTACTAGGCGTACTACGTAGTCCGTTCATCATATCCTTATATAATTATAATTTCCTAAAAATAACTAAATATACTATTCTTAGGATTATATAGAATAGAGTTTTAGATATTTACTTATTAAAGTTAATCTATACTTTAATTATCTTAGTAATATAAGTTTCCTAGTTAATACCTAGGATAATACTTAATTAGTATAATTATAGTAATATAATTATTATAAAATTCTACTATCTCGTAAACTCTTTACTAATTACTTTATAATAATTATAATTACTATTAACTTAAATAGAGATAAAAAACTTATTATTTCTTAATATAAAAACTAAGAAACATAGTTTATCTATTTATCTCTATATTTCTATAATTCTATCTATTACTATAATATTATTATTAATAGTTATACTAAATTACCCCTAGAGAATCTTTCCTAGGAAACTAGGCTTTTTCCTTATTATTTATAATCATTCTATCTAACTATAAAATCTAAATATTAGAATTAGAAGCTATTAGTAAATAAATAAATTATAATCTATATTATATAATATAATAATCTTTAGTACTATAATATATATAAATACTAGCCTATATATATACCTAGATAACTATAAAGCTTACCTAATAAACCTTATATATCCCTATAATAGGAGTTAACTAGGGTTTACTAACTATAGTAACTTATTTATTTAACCCCCTATAATATTAAGGGGTAATAGTATAGTAGTATTATACTAGTACTAGAGTAGTATAAACTACCCCTATATTTATTATCTATATATCCCTATTCTAATTAATTATTAGCTCTAACTAGGGAAAATATTATAGTTATCTATAGTATTATAATTCTAAATTAAAGATCTCGAGGTCTGTTATAATTATATAGTAGTATTAAATAGTAGTATAGTAGTTTATTTAGCTAATATTATAATTAATAATAGTTATCTAAATTTAGTAGGAGAAAGGTAGTTAAAAGTAGTTTAGCTTAATATCCCCTACTTAATTATACTTCTCTACTTGTTTTATAATTAATTTAAATTTAATAAAGAATTCAGTAAATATCTATTTAAATTCCTAATAGAAGTAGCGAATCTTCTTAAGAATTCAAGTATTATAATAGGGGTTTTTATGATACTTAGTAGAATACTAGAGGAATGTATTAATATCTTAACTATACTATTACTTCTATATAATATAAAATTACTAACTTATATCTAGATTTTAGGTAATAAGCTAGTTTATAAATATTATTAGAAGTTTTTAGGTCCCCTAATAAAAGCCTAGTTAATTTCTAACTTATATTATATAGTTATCTATTATACGGGAAAATAGAAAATATTATTATTAAAAGAAATATAAGTAAAAAATAGCTTTTATTTTAAATAAAAAAGTTATAGTACTTATAAGGTTAGGTTATAATCCTATTAGAGTTTTATAAAAATATCTTAAAAGGATTAGTTTTTATTTTCTACTAAATTAGTCCACTATTAGTCTATTAGAACCTCTATTAAGGGTTCTAGATTAGTAATATCTACTATTATCTTTTTATTATTTTCTATTTCTTTTATTATTTACTATTTATTATTAAGTTAAACCTAGGTAAGAAGTTTATTAATATTAGAAATCAGTTATAAGAGGTATTTTAGTAGTACTTTAATAGTATTATAATAAACTTGAAGAGTTTATATTTAAAGTAAAAACTTTTTAGTAGACTATAGGGGTAGTAGTTGTATAGAGTTTTAATAGTAATATCCTATATAAGCCCTAAGGCTTAGGTCTATAATAACTATATTCTAAAATATTATATTACTAATACTATAGAACTAAGTAATTATAATAATACTAGTATATAAAATTTACTAAAACACTATCTACTCAGTAATAAAGATACTTTCTTTAGAAGTTTTAATATAAATATAAATAGCTAATTATATAAGAAATAGTAATAGTATTCTACTCTATCAAAGCTAAGTCTAAGTTTCTAAGTCTAAATTACTAATAATTATAATCTTCTAAATAGTTTATAGCTCTTTAGTCCTAAGCTATTTGAGTGTTAGTTTAATATCTATAATACTTTTATAAAACTAGTATTAGGATAGTATATTAAAAAATTAAATATTGTAAGTAGATGTATAATATTTACTAGTATTTATATAAAGATTAGTAGTACTACTAAAGCTTACTATAACCTTTACTAATTCTTAGTAAGTTTTAGTTATTAATTTCTATTAACTTGATAATAGAACTACTATTTACTATAAGAAAACCTAAAATTCCTTATAATAATTATAAACTAGTTATTAAAGTATATTTAGTTAGAAACTATAATATCTATAACTACTAAGACTTATATAGAGAAGTTCTAAGATATCTAATAGTAATTCTATAACTTCCCTATGCTAATTATTACTAACCATAGTTTAAACTAGGTTAGTATTTTTTAAATAATATTATACTAATTAATAAAAGTACAATAACTATTTTTAATATTATTCTACCCCTAGATAGATAATAGAATAGAAAAAGTAATACCTAAAATTCAAACTATCTTATAACTATATATTATTTTCTTATAACTAGATTAGCTAGCTTATATTACTATTTGTTAATTAGTACTTGATAATAGGGATTCTTTAATACTTAGAATAAGCTTAAATAGGTTCCTAAATAAGTTTAATATTATACTTGTCTTATATTTCTAGATAGTAGAATAAACTATATATTCTAACTTAAGATAAGTTTTAGTTTTCCTATTTTATTTTAAAAATAGTATGATCATAATTTAAATAGTAATAATATACGTATAGTAACATAACGAGATAAGTATAAATAGAATATGATAAGTAACTAAAACGTTCTAGGTTAGAGATAAGGTAAAACTATTACTATACTATATTAAAGTAAATTAATTAAATAAAAACCTAAACTAGGTATCTTCTAAATATAGAACTATTAATATACTAAATTTACTCAATATTATATTAAATATTCTTACTAGTATTTACCTAATATTTTATATTAACTTTATTAAATAAATAGAAGATAACCTATTACTATTATAATAATATATAAATATATACCCTAATCCTATCCTAGTCCTTACTAGGGAAAATAGTAAAACCTAAGAAAACTATAATACTAAAGAGATATTAATAGCGAAGAATATATTAAAGCGAGAATATAGCTATAATATATTAGTTAAATAGAACAATTATAATACTTTAATATAAAACCCCTTAGAAGATTCTACTAATAATAAAATTATTTTATAACTCGAGTTATAATATAGAGATATTAGATAGAATAATAGTTTAATCTTAATTTCCTAATAATATAAAACTATATAAACTATACATCAAGTAACATAATAGTTTCTAGGAAAATTATATTACTAGTTATTAGATTTACCCTTGTAATACTTAGTAAATAAATTAAACAAAAAGATTAGTATTACTTTATACTTCTTTATATTTTTAGAATTCTTCTTCTCTCTTATTATCTTTTCTCTCTTTTTCTTCTTTCTTATTAGGAATAGTAATAAATAATACCTATTTATAGGTAAAGTATTATAAGTATTAGTAAGGGGTAGTGATTATATAGTAGTATCGAATTAGCGAACTGGTATTAATAGGGCTAAGGATATAATAATAATATTAGTAAAGTATAATATAATTACTAGAAGATATTATAGTATTTTATTATAGGAAAATTAGTATAATAAAAATAAGGAAAAAGAAGGAGAGAGATTTATTATTATCTATATAATATTATTAAGGCTAGTAAAAGTTTATTTAGGGGTAAAAATAGGGGTAGAAGTAGGAGTATTTTTAGTATAGGAAAAAAGAGTAGTAAGTATAGTAGTAATATAAGTAGGGGTTATTTACTAAATATAATAGAAGTAGTTATTATAATATTGAATTATTATAGAAAGTTCTAGTAAAAAGATAATAGTATAATAGTTTCTAATATTACTTTAGGAGAGGCTAATAGCTTACTCTCTACTATGACTATTAGTAGATATATTGCCCCCTGAAGTATAACTTTAGATTTCTTACCCCCCCGCTAATTGTTATAGCTAGCCCCTAGTTAATCCAGGGCTAAACCCCTCGCGGCTATAGCTAGTATACCTGCCTCGCGTTAACCTTTTCATAGATAACAAATAACCGACAACTCCTTCCACGATAACCTCACGCCTTCACACCTTTACGCCTTTATAGCTATATATAATTCAAATATCTCGAGATATTTAGTTACTACTAACTATAAGTATTCTATTCGAATATTTATTATAACCTCAATATCCGTAACCTTAATATCCCTATTATAGACTAAACCTTACCTACCCCCAAGACGAGACTTTATACTACTAATATAAAAATTCTCTACTATTAATATAAATTAACTCATAATCTCCACATAAGTGTAACAGGACTCAGCCTACTCTTATTAGTAAATAATCTTAATATATCAATTAATTATAGCTAATAGCTAATTTATAAATAATACTTATATAGATATAGATATTCCTAGTATAGCTAGATAGCTTTTAAAACCTCTATAATTATATTATTATAATATTCTAAAGTATCTAGTAACTAGTATTATAGTAGTATATTAATATTAAGGTATTACTTAATTAATACTTAATCCTTAATATCATTAGTTTAGTATAATAGGTTATAAGTTAACTAGATAATCTTCTTTTTAATATTTATAAGTTATTTATTTATTATAGTACTAAGGATAATTTTATCAAGGTCTATTGTAATAAAGTAATAGTTTTAGTTATAATAATTATAACTAGATATTTCTATATTTATTCTATAGTTCTTTTTTTATAAGTAGTTATATAAGTTTTAAGGAGACTTTAGTTCTATTATAAAGGATATAGAAAAATAATAAATTACAGAATACCTAGCTTTTATAGGTATTCTATTTTATTCTATTTTTAAGAGGTTTAAAAAAGTTCCTAACTTTATAATTTTAGTAGTTATTTTTAGCCTTATATATTAAACCTTAATCTTAATAAAGTTCTCTTTATATAGACTATTACTATAAGGTCTTCTATTACTATAGGCTTAAATATCGGAACTAGGGGTATAATTATGTATATTAATAGGTAATTTTATTATTGTTTTAACTAGTTATGAGCTAGTATTAGCATAAATACTATTACTAGGTAAAATTTATAGATAAATCTATATATAGGGTAAAGAGCTTAGATACTATTCTAGATATAGAATAAAAGTAACTAAATTTTACAAGAGATTTCATTCATAATAAAACAATTAATCTCTATTATATAAATATGAATAATAATATTACTAATGTTTTAACTAAGCTTTTAAAGCAAGTTAATTCTATTATATTATTAAGAAAACTTTAAAGAATAACTTTCAGAATATCCTTCCCTCTTATGAAGAAAAAAAGTTAAATTAACTTTTTTCTGAAGATTAATCTTTTCTTTTAAACTTCTTCGAAAGTTTTAGGTTTTCCAGATTTCTCTTTATTTTATTTTATTTTAATCTTTTCTTTCGAACTTCTTCAAAAGTTTTAGGTTTTTCTAATTATGTTATATTTTCTCTAGATCTTTTCTATATAGTTTCTAGAGCTTTTATATTTTTAACCTTCCTAAATTATTAAAAGATTATATCTTTTATATACTTTATAGGAGGATATTAGAATTATAGTTAAATCTATTATTATTTTTAGAGATTCAACTAAGTCTATATTTACTCTATATTCTATCTCTTCATATAAGAAAGAATCAAAAAGCTTAAGTAGTCTCTAAATACTCTTATAACCCTATATTTTCTATTTATTGTAGAAAACTAATTTCTAGAGTTTAGGTTCTATAACCTATATTAATTATACTCTAAATTAGTTGAATATTAATATTAGAATATTTAATATTTTAGCTTTAAGTAGCCCGTATATCTCGGAGCTTTAAATATTCTATATAACGTAAAGTTAACCTTTCTAAAAATAAACTCTATTTTAATTATATAGATAGCGAAGTTCCCTATTTCTGTAGAATCCGAACTTCCTATTATTATTACTATTTCTACTAATACTAGTACTATTTTCAAATACTACTTTAAACTCCCTATTCTTCTATAGTTAATAGTTATATTATTCTCTTAACCTATTACTAATACTTTAGTATTAGTTTAATAATTTCTAGAGATTTCTTCTATGTAGAAGGTATATCTTCTATATTATACATCTTTTTATGCTTATTATAGAAGCTTGACCTTTTAGGCTTCTTATTAAAACTTAAAGAATACTCTTTTTTAGTAATAGGTAAATAAAGACCTCACTATAAATTAATAGTAGTTAAAAACTTATTTTTAATATTAAAACAATGTTACTTTCAATAAAACTTCTTCTATTATAGTATAGTATTCTAGAGAAAATATTTATTAGAAATTCCAGAGTAAAGAGGGTATTCGTTAACTTTATAGTATTTATAGACCTTTTATAGTAAAGAGGTAGCTCTATAGTACTAATATTAGTAAGGTTTATAGAGCTAGTACTTATAAATATAAGCTATAGGTTTTACATAGTAGTTAAATTGGTAATAAAATAAGTCTTATTAGCTCTGAAAATAGTTAACCTAGTATCGTATAACTACTAATTTCTATTCAATTTAACCTTAAGAGGCCTTTTCGAATAATTCGGGTTTTTATCAAACCTATAAAGCCTATTAGTAAGCTGATAGTAGGTACTAAATACTGAAATTATAGTATATTTAGTACTTGAAAGCTCTATAGTATTAGAAAGTTATAGTAGTGTATTAAACTTTATAGGGTAGTTTTTGACCCTTTTTAGAAACTTTAGGGTAACTTTTTTTAGAAGACTTCTTCTTCTTTGTAGAAGTATTCTTTAAGTATTTAGAAAACTTAGAGTAATCTTTTGTAGAAGATTTCTCTATAGTAATACTAAAGAAGTTTCTAGTATTATAAATAGGGCTTTTAGATCTGTTTTTGGATTATTCGGATCCTTCAGAAAGGTTAAGTATAGAATTTCTTCTAAAAGCTTTTTATAAAGTTATTTTATATAGGGGTATCGATTTTCCTATAGCTTTCATCTTAAATGTCAGCTATGAAAGCCTCTAAAGTAGGGGGCTTTTTTAGCTTTAAATTAGACTTTTACTATTTTAACTATATAGGGAAAGAATACTATAGAGCTATTATAAAAACGGTTTTTAGTCGATATTAGTAATATCGATACTTATAATAACTGACTTAGATAAGTAACTTTTAAAAGTCTTAATAGATTCTATAAAAGTATTGAAATCTTTAAATTTAATAGAATAAAATTCGAGATATAGTTATTGATATAATATTAGACTAGAGTTTTTATAATTAGCTTTTAATAAAGTTATAGTTTTATAAGAGTCTTATAAATCGAAAATAAAGTTTAAAAGTTCTATATTAATATTTTCCCGAATAATTAATAGAGCCTGAACTTTTTACTTTTCTAATATAGCTTTATAGGTTGTTACGGGCTATGCTTGGCTGGTTGACTCTGGCTCTGCCCGAGTCCTGATAACTATGCCTAAGAAGTCAAGCACTAGTGGGTTGCTGGTAGGCCCCTAGTGCTACCCTTTCAAGTCCCGATAACTATACCTAAGAAGTCAGGTATTAGTAGGCTACTAGTAGGCCCCTAGTACTACTTTTAAGTAGACTTTTTACGCTTTTCACGAGAACTTCTTTTTTACTCTTTAGTTCTAAATAAATAGTATTTATGCTCCCTATAGCTAAATTATAGCCTAGGCCTAGCTTTTCGCATATTTAGAACTTAGATTTATCCCCTATATAAGTAATACTAGGTTAAGTGTAGCTTTTTACTAGTTAAGAAGAGATACTGATTAGTAGAGTATTACTCTTAA